>JAFIRS010006585.1:0-35093 GCA_018342105.1 Gonioctena quinquepunctata | reverse complement strand
AATTTAAACTTTCCTTTTTTTTTGGGAAAATTGCAGAATTTTTTTTTTTTTTGTTTATTTTGTTATGTAGAGTGCGTATTGTCAATGAAAAATATTACCCGATAGAAATAAAAGAAACGGTTTCTTTTTTCAAAATTCAGAATTTAAATTTTACCAGACCTGAAAAAAAATTTGAACATAATTAAGCCCAGAGTTGAAATTTCCATAGTTCATTCTTTTATTAGTAATTCATCATTCAGTATCACATTATTGAAATCGTTTTTCCTGCATATTTAAAAGTTCATCACCGTTCATTAACCGCTATGGGATTTCAATTCAATTCCTGAGACTGAATGGCAAGAACACTGATTCTAATAGGCAGCGCAAAAATCAGATGATTTTTTTAATATAAATTAAAATTTATTGTTTTGCCTGGTTCTTTTATTGTGCCTGTTTATGCTCCCAGTTCATGATGACACATCTCCTTCCCTTTGTTTTATTATAATGTAAGGGGTTACTTTATTTGCGTCTTTTGGTCATTGTTCACTTCACTATTTTGGTATTCACCATCATGTTTTTTTTTTGCTCTTTTATAATTTCTAATAAACCATAACATTTTTTCACTTCACTTTTTTATTTCACTATACCAGTGGTCACAATTACAGAAGTAAAAATGTTTCAACCTCCGCACGCCAAGCAAGATAATTAGTGGGCATCCTAAATAGTTGGGGGCCGGGGGTTCCTAGGGTCCCCCCATAGACAAATTAAAAATAAAGAGACTGTTTGAAACATGGCGATCTTGAACAAGTTTTGGTACATCGGAAAGTTGTTTTCACCTGAGATCTACCTTTTCTGGTTAAATTTTTAAATTGAATCCTTTAGGAAAAAAAACCGTTTTAAATTCGATTTTCTGCTAATTGTTCGGCCAGTTGCGAGATATGTCGCCACTGTCTAAACGTATTGCCAATTTTTTCTGCAGGTTTGACAACTCTTTTATTTTGTTTCTCTATGGTCTCCCAACGGGGCGCGACGTATGATGATGATGACATTTTATTTTTGTGTTGATTTTTCGCATTTGCAGAATGTTGTTTGTTCAATTTATTATTGATATGATGACTGAAAAAATTTTTTTTCAATTATTTCATTTTTGTGCAGACATTGTTGACTGGAAATATATTATCATCTTATTCTGTGGCATACCGAACTTTATTATTTGATTTTATTATTTCATATATCTATTCCTATTTTACTTTTCTTATAGAGAATTTTATATTTTATTACGCCCTCTAACCAGCATCCTGGATCCGCAGTGTTTGTGCCCAATATACATTTGCATTTAGTGAAAAAACACTGAATTTATTTTCTTTCAACACGGTTCGTAAAATTAAATTTATGCAAGGATAACCTACACCAACAGAATGACGAGTAGGTACCGATGAACTCCTCGATGATCGGAAAATGGGTTACATTGAATATGCATACGGCGTTTTGTTTGTTGAACTACATTTGCTCTGCTTTCGTGCTTTGGGAATCCCAATAACTATTGACCTGTTTTATCAATTTAGTAGTTGAGTTCAGAGGGTCATTTTGATCAACATTTATAAATTTGAAAGGACTGTTATAATGTTTTATAGGTTTACTGCTGTGGGGTGATTTTAAGTCGTCTGCAAGAACTAAATGAAAGATAGAGTTAGCAGATAGGACGATATTTCAAATAATCTCATCACTTTCATTCTCTATGACAGATCCATATCCCGAAGTAATTCAATAATGTCGTTTATTGAAATCATTGTGTTATTTCAAACCTTTAAAATACAATTCCACAACATACTCTGGGCAGATGATTAAGGATATCCCCAATTTATTTAACGAAGACATCGATTGAAACGCTTTCAGAGTTTCAGTTCCAGTTTATCATTTATACATGTACAGTGTGTCTCACTTCTCATGGAAACACCCCGTATCTTCGGGAATTATTGGAGTAGAATTCTGTAATTTTCACGATCTATAGATATTCTGGGGTTCAGTCTAAATTTTCTCATGGGGTTGGCCTGAGTGATATACACTGCGCGCCAGGAGCGATGTATATACCGATTTTTGCGAAAAATAATCAGGGGGCAAGTGGGCTCAAAATTCGTACTGATTCGTGATCAGGATATTGACTTTAGCACCAATCCATATTTTAACTGAAAAATTTTGTGTTCTGAAAAATCCGAATTTGTCTCACTTCCCATGGAAATGCCCCCGTATCTTCCGTAATTATTGTAGTAGAATTCTGTAATTTTTACGACCGTTAGATATACCGGAAATAAGTCTAAATCTTTTCTGACATCAATCTGAGTGGAATAAACTGCGCGCCAGGGGCGATGGATATATTGATTTTTGCGAAAAATAATATAAGGGGGCAAGATATGCTGAAAATTCTTACGGATTCGTGATAAGGACATCAATTTTGGTACCATTCCACATTTTAACTGAAAATTTTCCAGTTCTGAAAAATACGAATTTGTCTCGCTTCCTATGGAAATGCCCCCGTATCTTCCGTAATTATTGAAGTAGTATTCTGGAATTTCCACGATCATTAGATTACACCGGAGATGATGCTGAATATTTTCTGAGTGATTTATGATGCGCGCGAGGGGCGATCCAAATGCTGATTTTTACGAAAAATTATATTAGGGGGCGGGATAAGCGTTATTTTACTAATTTGTGATTGGGACATTAAATTTATAACCGAATATTTCAGTTCAGAAAAATTCCAATTTTCCCATTTTTCACCTCTCTATCTATCGGAATTAATGGAATAGAGCTCTGAAATTTCCACGATAGGTAGATATACAGGGGATGAGTCCTTATAATATCTGTCAAGTCGAATTTGCTGAGCTTCCAGAGGGGAGTACAAAAATATAGATTTTCTAACGGAAGAATTGAACTTTATTTCCGAAAATACATCGAAGAAGAAGGTGAAACTCAGACTATGTTATTGAGGCATATCTCAAAAAAATTCTTTTTTTTCTGTACATTGCTATTCATTAAAAAAACAACAGCTAGAGAAACTCAATGTAGAAATATTTCTCAGTAATACTGCATTATCAGTGATAATCATCACTCGCTATAACGTTCTACAGTTATAAGCTCTGCAAAAATTGTTCTATCCATCGCTCCTGGCGCGCAGTGTCATATTGAGAACCTCTTCTTCCAGTGCCACCGTTCTTATTACTCGTGGACGACCACAATCAGTTGTTCGTTTTTGAAAAGTCCCTCTTTCACAGAGACGTTGGTGAAGATGTGCAAAAATTGTGTGATGGGGTATCACGCGCTGGGGATACATCTCTGCATAGAGCCATCTAGCTTCCAAAGAATTTCCATTGGCACGACCATACATAAAATGCATATCGGCCATTTCAGCGTTAGTGTGATTATTCATATTGAAGATTCAAAAGACAGAATTGAATTTTCAACTACCACATAGAAATCAAAGCGACTTGACAGCCACCTACTAGATTTTTTCAATTTTAAAATACTACGATTGAAGTCACAAGTTCTGCAAACAAAACGTGACAGCCACTTACTAGATTTTTTCGATTCCATTTACAGAACATCCGTTCATGCACAATGTTGTATTTTGGTTTTTATTAGGAAACTATTGCTTTTACGGACACAACACAGGAGTTAAAAAAGTTTTGCAATGATTCGTTTTATCCAACACATATTTTTAAAATAAGAAATTTGGTTTTGTTAAAAAGTTCTGGTAATAAATTAAATAGGGGTTGCATGATTCACCCCTTTGAAATATCAAAACAAAATAAAAAAACTATTCATAGGTAGCCTTTTTATTAGTAGAACATGCCCACAAAATGACATTTCTTCAACTCTTCAGCAATTTCAAGAAAAAAACAACTTTTATAATTTTTGGAAGCGTGTAACTATTCAAGGAAAGGGGCCTAAGAGCTTTTGTTCACATGAAAGACCCCCTTTAATTTTCGACAAGGAATCACCCCCTGAAAACTTCAGCACTTCTTTGGTTACACCCTGTGTATATATATATATATATATACTAGGGTGCTTCATTTTTGGTCAAAATTTTTTTTCTTCAAGTCCCGCCTGAAAATTTTGTAATATATAGAAAAATAAAATTTCTGAGGATATTGCGAACCCTTCATTCGAATTTGAACCCACTGCTAAAGAATTTTGAATTTTGTCCATTGAAATAACATTGAAAAATGATTTTTTATACGTTTTTCCTTCCGCTCACCCAGAAAAATTTTTTTTTGGGAATTTTGACTCATGGATTCTTGTTATAGGTATAATTTCCTACAAAAAAGCCCATGGCGTCGCGTTTTGTATCTCCAACGGGTTTGACGAAAAATGTCATTTAAGCTGAATTTTCATAAAAATAGCATTAAATCGCGTTTATTTGCTAAACTAATTTTTGACGTTGATAATGAGAAATAAATTAGGTGTGCAAAGATTTCTTGAATACCAATGGAAGAAAACTACTGGCAAACTAACGAAACCGTACATATTGTGCATAACTTTGAAGTCTGACATAAATAATATATCTATAAAAATCGTATAATTTTTTTTTTTTATATTCTGAACTAGTAATAGCTGTGAAATTACTGATTTAAAAAAAAATTGCCGCCATAAAATTTCAAAAAATACAATGACAAACAAATTTTTCATTCAATTTTTCAACTTGGATTTCATAAATTAGTTATTATTGAAAAAAATGGATTTTTTCGATAATTTTAAGTTTTAAGTGGCTTTAACAGCTAAACCATAAGAGCTACGGAAAAATATTTCAAAACAAAACTGTAGGGCATAAACCCCCCTACAAATTTTTTCTATCTTCAACAGGTTAGCAAATAAACGCGATTTACTGCTATTTTTATGAAAATTCAGCTTAAATTACATTTTTTGTCGAACCCGTTGGAGTTACAAACTCGACGCGATGGGCTTTTTTGTGGGAAATTATACCTTTAACAAAAATCCATGCGTCAAAATTTCAAAAAAAAAAAATCTGGGTGAGCGGAAGGAAAAACGTATAAAAAATCATTTTTTAATGTTATATTAATGAATAAAATTCAAAATTCTCTAGCAGTGGGTTAAAATTCGAATTGAGGGTTCGCAATATGCTCAAAAATTTTGTTTCTCTATAAATTACAAGATTTTCAGGCGGGACTTGAAGAAAAAAAATGTTGCCCAAAAATGAAGCACCCTAATATATACATATATATATTTTCTTAAATTTCTCGGAATGAAGGTCTGATTCAGTCAATTCATATCATTCCTCTTAACGACGTTTCGACATGGTATATGTCATCATCAGGTTAAAACACTAGAAAAATTATTTCATTTGAATTCTGCGTTCGCATCGTACGAACGTTATTGTAGGTGTGTGACTGCGAAGTCAAAATTATCAGGAGTGGTTTGTTTATCTTTCATGCATTTTTACCCTCTTCCTAAGTACACCGGATTGTTTATCTTGAGTTCTAGTATCTGAGCCGGACTGAATGTTCTCGGCAGCATATAAAAAATTCAGTCCGGATCATATACTAGAACTCAATATAAATAATCCGGTGTACTTATGAAGAGGGTAAAAATGCATGAAAGATAAATAAACCATTCCCGATAACTTCGACTTCGCAGTCACACCTACAATAACGTGCGAACACAGAAATTCAAATAAAACATTTTTTTTAGTGTTTTAACCTGATGATATAACTATCGAAGCATCGTTAAGAAAATTATATGAATTGACTGAATCAGACCTTTATTCCGAGAAATTGAAGAAAATATATATGTGGTCAAGAAACTGAAGAAAAAAAATAAAAATAAATTTATATATATATATATATATATATATATTATCGATGGGGGTCTTGGCTATGTAGATCAATGATCACTTCTAGGAGTTGCCTAGTACATGTTTATTTTCAAAAATATCAACGTTTCGACAAGGAGCCACTCGTCTTCTTCAGGATACATAAACAGTGCAAACATTACAGTCTTATGAGCGTAATTATAATATACATTGGAAATTGGTTGGATATGAATGTATGAAGTTGGAAAAAGTTAGTCTTACCATCACTCATGCAAAGACTAACATTTGTTCCAAATATATTCATACCTTATCAAAATCCTATTTAAATTATAGATACGCTCATAAGACTGTTATATTTGCACTGTTCATGTATTCTGAAGAAGACAATCGGCCCCTTGTCGAAACGTTGATATTTTTAAAATAAACATGTACAAGCAACTGCTAGAAGTCATTATTGAACCACATACCCAATACCCTACAGATAATATCTGATAATGAATAATATTTTAAAAACTAAAGAACACGCTTTAATAGAAAACTAAACTAAAAAGTAGAAAATAATTTTAAATGAGTATGAAATAAGAATACAGTGATTAACAACAAATTTATTTCATCGCAAAAAAGCGTGGGGTGCTTGATATCAATTGTTAATATTTCATGGACAGATATTGGTAAAATTAGAATCATTATGAAAATATCTTAAAAAGCACCCCACGCTTTTTTACGATGAAATAAATTTGTTGTTAATCACTGAATTCTTATTTCAAACTCATTTAAAATTATTTTCTACTTTTTATTTTAGTTTTCTATTAAAGCGTGTTCTTTAGTTTTTAAACTATCATTTATTTTCAACTTTTTAGTTTTGTTTTCTATTAAAGCGTGTTTTTTAGTTTTTCAAACTATTATTATTATTATATAATTTTTTTTTCTAATTTTGAATAGAATCGGACCACAATCACAAAATTCGTCCGCCATTTTGGAGCCGCCATTTTGAATCCCCCAATTTTGACAAGATAATCATAATCTCCGACCCCAATAACCCCCACATACCAATTTTGAATAGAATCGGACCATAATCACAAAATTCGTCTACCATTTTGGATCCGCCATTTCGAATTCTTCAGTTTTGACAATAGAATCATAATTTCCGACCACGAAAACCGTCAGATATCAATTTTGAAGCGAATCGGACCATAATCACAAAACTCGTACGCCATATTGGAGCCGCCATTTTGTTTTTTTTCTCAAACAAAATTTCTTAATGCATTGTCACCGGAATTATGTACACCTGCCAAATTTCAAATCATTCGTACGTCTGGAAGTGGGTCAAAATCGCGCCCAAAGGAGTTGGTTACAAACATTCGGTTACAAACAAACATACAAGTGAAGCTAATATAAAGCGTGTAAAAAAACTTTCTATCAAAAAATTAAACCAACGAAAAAATCAACTGGGAAACAAAAAATAAAATAAACCTTCTTAGTTTGAATGATAATTGAGCTCCTAAACTAATGTAAGTAACTGATTTTGAGTCGGGCCAAACAAACAATTATCGAAGATCATTATCTATGAAAGAAGTCTCAAAACGCAGCCGTGCATCTCGCTGCCATCATTTTACGCTTCACTTAATTCAATTGCTAGTTTGTTTGGCGCCGACTCAAAATCAGTTACTTACATTAGTTTAGGAGCTCAATTATCATTTAGACTATGAAGGTTTATTTTATTTTTTGCTTTTCAGTTGAGTTTTTCGTCGGTTTAATTTTGTTAAAGTTTTTATTTTTTTTCAGTTCCGTATTTGGTCGGTTTAATTTTTTTGTTAAAAGTTTTTTATTTTCAATTTTTGTATCTAAAATCTACCAATTACTACCTACTTGTTTTTTTATTACTTCCAAAATACTTACTTACTTAGGCACCTAACTTCAACTATTACCAGTTAAATAATATGATTATCTACTTTAGCTATTTGTTGTAATATAAATTATTTTCGTTGTTCTGGTTAGTTTATTTCATTACTTGGTATATCATTCCATCCTCTCATGAAATATACTGATTTTGACGGATGTGGAACAAGAATAATGTCAGTAGCGATCTGTCATTGTCAACTACGTATGTGTGTGTTCACTAGTGAAAAATCAATTATCCCTTTTTTTTCTACCCGAAAGGGTGGCTAATTCCTTTCGAAATCAAATAAAAGTTTATACCCTATCTATTAAAAAAAACATCCAAATCGAAGAACCCAATTACAAAGTTATGCGTGATAGAATCGGTTAACGGACCAGAATTCAGAGGGTGAGTGATCAATATCCTTCATTTCGCTACCCTTAGGGGTGGATTTCATCTTTAAAATTCAAATGGGACCAAATTCGAAGTTCACCCTATCCACTGAAAGAAGAATTATCGGAATCGGACGCCTCAGTAAAAAGTTATGCGTGATCATACATAAAAAAATATGATGGAAAAAATAATATATACGGGTCGAATAGAGAACCTCCTCCTTTTTGGTTTCGTCAGTTAAAAAGGTTCGAGACCCCCCACACTTAAAGTACGCAACATATGGAAGTTTTTTTTATTAATAGATATAATGAAAATTTGACTTCGCAGTTAGTTTGTGCTTGAAAAATGAGTAGAAAACAGCATATTTCGTTTTGTCATGTGCTACTCTTAACCTGTCAACTTTGACATTTTTTTCGAAAATCCTCAAAAAATCAGTTTTTTTTTTGGAAATTTCGAAAAGTGCCAAAAAAAAAGTCGCTCAGTTTCCAATTTTATACCTTTGCTCCAAATTTGGACCCTCTACTGTCACTTCGACTTTTTTCCAATTTTTTTTAATTTTTGGAATCTTTCGCTCTACCGATTCGAACGAAACATGATTCAAATATCATAATTTTGATGGATACGATACTTCAATGTCATACATGCCTAGAAAATACCCACATTGGCCTGTTACCAGAAAAAAAATGCACCTCCAAAAATTCGTATTTGTTGTTGCAAAGTTCATCTAGTTTTTTCATTTCATTGTGAAACTGATTCGGATTTTCAATGTATGGACGTTAATATGTCAGTAATCGAATAAACGAATTTCTCTTCATTCTTATTGAGTTCGAAATATTTTGATGTACTTTACACCCAACAGTGTGATGTTAAATTTTATTGAGTTCGAAATATTTTGATGTACTTTACACATGTGTAAAAAACTTAAACCAAAATAACTATTAACCAAATTCACGACAAAACATCGTAATATCCATTGATTTATCTCAATAATCTTATAAAGAACCCGAATTCATCATTCAGTATGCCGTCCTTTCCGTTCTATACAATTCCTTTCATTCACAGACTTTGTGGCATTTTTAATAAATAGGGGATTTATATTAGCACAACACAACACCGAATGGTATTCTCTAAATGTTCTTTGTTTGCAAATGGTCTGTGCAGAAAAAAGTCCATTGGAGATAAGCCTGGTGATCTTGGTGGCCAATAATCTTCCCAAACTCGTCCTATCCCCTTTGCCCTGGAAAACAGCTGAGACCTGTTTCACTTCTACCGTTTGGTGGATCGGTGCCTCGTCAAGCTGATAAAAAATTTCGCCAGAGGCAGATTATCCCAAAAATTAACAACGTTTTATAATGAAATTTCTGTACATGTGAATTTCGTTCAAATTTTCTCCTAAAAAATATGGTCCAGTTATTTTTGGGTTTTGTAATAAACCACCACCCCATTTGTCTTGAATGAATTTGGTCACGGCATTCTATTACAAAATTTGGATTATTTTTTGGACCAAACTGACAGTTCTGGGGGAAAAACTGTTCCGTTCGACGTGAAAGTTGCCTCGTCTATCCAAAAACCTATAGGAAATGTGATATAATTTCTCTCCCATTGGGGAAACCCAAAAAGAAAATCCTGTAAATATCAAATCTCTTTCTTTAAGAGTGTGTATACCTTTATTGGATCATGTGGTTTCTGGAAACGATTGTCCACAGAGCCAGTTTCTTTGAATGTTTTCAATATCCTTCCCACGGTACTAAAGTGAATATTTCTTCCTGGATGCCGGTGATTGAAAATACAAGTAACATCTGGATATGGCACATTCTCACCACATAAAAAAACTATTTCCACTTTATCTTGTGTAGATAACATTGTACATAAAACGTATTCGTGAATTATAAATGTAGAAAAATCTGTACACAAAACAAGTCGATTTATTAAACGCAATTATTTTACATTAACCAAAACTAAAAATTTGTTTCAAAAGCCTGCTAAGGGAAAATTTTATTTTGATTCGATCAATATTACTATTTTCTCCCCGAGATGTTGCATTAGTCTTGTATTGTTTAAAATCACGAAATTTTATCAAATCGCTAGAACGAAAGTCTTTTGAATAGTTATGGAACTGTAGATCATTGTTTAGTTTGATGTAGTTTGAAGTATGATATTTCGGGTTTGTTTGTAACTGAATTATTGGTCAGAAAAATAATCAAATTGGAAATCTATTAAAAAAAGAAATACGAGTGTAATAAGAATGAAGAGAAATTCGTTTATTCGATTACTGACATATTAACGTACATACATTGAAAATCCGAATCAGTTCCACAATGAAATGAAAAAACTAGATGAACTTTGCAACAACAAAGACGAATTTCTGGAGGTGCATTCATTTTTATTTTTTCTGGTAACAGGCCAATGAGAGTATTTTCTGAACAAAATATGATATTGAAGTCTCGTATTTATCAAAATTATGAAATTTCAATCATGTTTCGTTCGAGTCGGTAAAGCGAAAGATTCGAAAAATTAAAAAAATTGGAAAAAAGTCGAAGTGACAGTATAGAGTCCAAATTTGGAGGAAAGGTATAAAAGTGGAAACTGAGCAACTTTTTTCTTGGGCATTTTTCGAAATTTCTAAAAAAAATGATTTTTTGAGAATTTTCGTAAAAAATGTCAAATTTGACAGGTTTAGAGTAGCACATGACAAAAGGAAAGAGGCTGTTTTTCACTCATTGTTCAAGCACAAACTAACTGTGAAGTCAAATTTTCATTATATGAGTCCCCAAATTCAACATCCTTCAGTAAATCGTCACAAAATAGTATTCTCAACTGCACTGATGTCACAAGGTAGTCTCTACATAATGATTCTACTGCTCAAAATCAGCAGTTTTGCAGTAGCGGTAGTGAACCCATTCATTTTAAAACGGAGAATTGCATGTCAATTTGAAATGTGGGATCAATGAATAGGTACAATGAATATAGGCATTTTATTTCCCATTATCTACCCATTTGTTACGGCAAATTCAGGAAGTCACTCAAGTTCGCCAGCCTGAATAATATTATAATTCCCAGAAATAGGAATATATTTCCACAAAATCCCAACTGCTATGAAATATGACGGATGAAAAGCTTTTCAGTTCCAAAGCTGTGATTCTCCAAGCTGTATCACTGAGCCAACCACCAGAAATAGCAGCTGCCTACTCTTTTCCAAAGTTTCATTCCATTCATCCCTTTTCAGACGTATGCTGCAAACTTGAAATAGTTCAAACGTATTAAAATTCTTCTCGAATGATGATCCCCATAATCCGCGAGTGTCTGAAAACCTAGAGGCTTCAAAGTGCAGAGTAATCTGCAGTTTAGGGGTTTGTGGAAACGACACGAATGGAGATACTTTAATTAAACCGAGACGTGCTGACATGATGTGGTGCTGAAAATGCAACTGACAATGTTCTATGTCTCCCTTTGGGATTGGCTCATGTTCCTTCCAGAACGAGATTTCGTAGTAATCCTCAGCAAATTGTTTTCTTTTATTTTCGCAGGAAAAACTCGAAGGAATGTGTTTTATTGGTGTTGTGATGTGAAATATGTTAAAATCTTTCATAACCTGTACTTCCTTCGATCTATAATATGTATGTTCCTTTGTGAGTACCTATATACATATTTTTTACGAATTTAATATTTTTATATTATCATATTTTTTTTGTTACACATTGTACTTGATATTAGTTATATGACTAAATAAAAGATTTATATATATATATATATATATATATATATATATCTTATTTTATTCATTGTGTCATCACATACAGGGTGTATAAACAATGCGTGGGTGGACGAGAGCTGTTTCCCTATTTGAGATAGAAAAAAGTCTCAAATAAAAGTTAGAAAGAGCAATGAAAGCTATGTTCAAAAAATTACTGACAGAATACCGATAAATGTGTGATCAAAATTCTGTATTTTTCAAGTGAAACACCCATTACATCTCCATTCGATTGAAGAGTGTTCCTCAGAAATATAAGATTGTATGGGTTAATACCAGGTGGTTAGGAAGTTATGGTGGAATTTATGTCACAAAATGGATTTATTCAACACCAAATATTTCGAAAACTTGTTTACCAAATATCCATAAAAATGGTGTATCTTCATTTTCTATTCATATTTTTCCCAACTGGCGCTTTTCCTATTCCAAAGCAACCAAACTCGCGATCACTTTTTTCTCAGTTTTTTCAAATGGAACACCCTGTAAATAAGGTCATACTAGAATAATCCACAATATGAGCTTCCAGGAAATGTAGGTTTTGCCTACTTGATTTCCACCAGAAATGTATCTAATTCTGAAGTAAAGTAAGAAAAAGTCATCATAACAGCAATAACGATTTTTTTATTCAATACTGGCCAAAAGAAGTAACAAATGAACTGAAACAATTAAAAAAATCGGAAATTCACAGCAGATATTCAATTAATCTCTCATTTTGAGCTATGCACAAATCAAGTCTATCTAAAATAACTTTCAGAACCTCAATTAAAGTTGATCTTGTAATTATATTCTTCATGTTTTCTAGTGTCATTGGTTTCTCTCCTTCAACATATCCCCAGAGTTTGAAAACTAGAGTTGTGATGACTGGGGACTTTGCTGCCTCCCAGAAATGTATCTTTTGCAATTTTCCCTTACTTACTCAACAGTTTACGGCGTAATCGCCAATTTTTGTTCTCTTCCTTCTACGTTTTGTTCACTTCTTGTGCTCTACACTTCCTGTTTCCACAAAATTCTCGGGTCGTTAATTCCATGGATGTAGATCGCATTATCAATTATATCAAATCACCCTTGAAATTTATAATTGAAATCTAATATTTTTTCGCTTAAAAATGAAATTATCCGCAGAAGAAATGATAAACATGATCTACATTTTGGGTGTCTGTGACAGGAATTGTTCTTTAGCCAGTAGAATGTATGCAGTACGATATCCTGATTCGAGGACTATACGACCAGAAAGTTTTCGGAGGGTTGAAGGAAGATTCCAGGAAATGAGCAGAGTCAAGCTCAAGAAAATTGCAACAAATGAAGAAACTAAATAAGCTCTGATACTTTCAATAGTTGAGAATCCTCTTGTTAGTGAGAGAGAAATTGCAAAAGAGCTGGATATGTCATACTTCCGTGAACAGAATATTGTTAAAAAATAAACTTCATTCATACCGACTTGAATTACATCAAGAACTTTATGAAAGGAATTATGATACCAAAGGTCGCTATTGCAAAAATATATTGTATTTCATTGGCCAGGATTCAAATTTCCTGAAATTAATTTTGTTTAGTGACGAGTCTACATTCAAAAGTAATGGTATGGTGAACAGACACAATTGCCACTACTACTCGACAGAGCATCTCTATTGGGTCAGAGGAGTTGATAACCAAAATAGATGGTTTATAAATGTTTGGGGAGCATAATTGGGGATCAGGTCACAGGACCATATTTCTTCGATGGACCACTGAATGGAGAAATTTCTCCGAGATGATCTACTGAATGTGTTGGGGGGTGTACTGATTGACACCAGACACAGGTTTTATCACTTACATGATTGCGCGCCTCCCCACAATCAAAATCGAGTTTGAAGAATTTTAAACAGATGGCGCAGAAATAAATGTATAAGAAGAAACGGACCCATTCAGTGGCCAGCACTGAGCCTATGTTGAAGGAGAGGTCTACCGCGAGAAATCAACGAAACCAGAAGATATGAGAAATAGAATTAGAGAAGATTTTCGCTCTATTATGACTAACCACCATTAATAATTGAGGAGCAAGTCAGTAATCAGATAATCTATCCAAAGTAGATTTCATCACGGTTGTAGGTTTTTTAAATTTATTGTTGAAATAAGAGCAGTAAAAATTAATAGGTTTGTCATATATGAATTTTTATATATTAATAAAATTCATTTCACGAAGTAGTCATTTTTGTTTTCAATTAGAATTTGCTTCTACATTCATTTTCAGATATTTTGTAGGGTACCAATAT
Organism: Gonioctena quinquepunctata; assembly: GCA_018342105.1. Classification (NCBI taxonomy): domain Eukaryota; kingdom Metazoa; phylum Arthropoda; class Insecta; order Coleoptera; family Chrysomelidae; genus Gonioctena; species Gonioctena quinquepunctata. Next base: position 21,012 of record JAFIRS010006585.1, on the reverse strand, counting down.
CAATTGCGATTGATGATATTAGCATCTCCTGAATTAAACTGACATATCTATTATGTATTTCTCATAAAACTGCAGCAGTCCTGCTTATTGATATATCCAAATGCCTGAAATTCCGGAAAAGTCGGTTACAAACTCGATCGTTCACGGTGAAAGTTCACTCTACAGATACATAAAATATACATGGTGGATCAAAAACTAGTGTCCTTTACTGATAATTTCCTTGTAGTAATTTGAGATTGAATATTTTAACACATTCCTCAAGGCACACGTGTCTCATTTGCAATGGTCTAGCTGATTCATAAATCAGAACATCTATATACCAGAAAATACCCGTTTCTGTATAATTCATCTTGATGATCGTGGGTTTTTATTTCCCATCCTACAGATAGGCTTAAGATATATCAATAGACCTTACGCTCTGAAAGGTCAGGAACTAAAATCATTTTTGGATTACGTAGACGAGAATAGTTTTTCTGATGAAGAACTCAAATCCATTGCTCCGCTCACAAAAGTACAGTTTGGTGACTTATATAATCATTGTGTATCTATACCAAAACAAGATAGAGGTGAGAGACATATTTCTAAAAAATATTTATTGGCATTCTTATTTCTGATGAATTTTTAACCATCATATTCAATCATTCAAGCGTGATAACTTGAGTGCGAGAATCTTTGATGACTCGTTTCGTACTCGATAACATAGGATTCACTGCAATAGCAAGAGAACAATTTATAGAACGACATGTTAGTGGTTTTGAGAATCAATTGTACAATCCACAACCCAATGAACCAAAAGCAATAGTTTATATAGATGTTACTTATTTGTACATCGACAAAAGTTGCAACTTTCGGGTATTACGACAATCATATTCTCAACACAAAGGGAGACATCTAATCAAACCAGTCCTAATTGGAACTCATTTTGGATATTCAAGGCCCATATTTCGCAGATTCGGAAATAATAATGCACGCAGACTGCAGAATGAATTGAGTATAGATGTCAACCAAATGAGAAGATGGTTCCATCCCAGTGATATTTTTATTGTAGATAGGGGCTACCGAGATGCTCTTCCTTTTCTGCAGAATATCGGCATTCATTGTGGAATGCCTTCAGTTCTACCTCGAGGACAAAGACAACTACTAACTGACGAAGCCAACAAGTCCAGAATCATAACAAAACCTAGATGGATGTTGAGGCACGGTCATTTGAAGACAATGTTCAAATTTTTTTATCACAAAATGATACACATCATATTAAAAATATAAAATGTTTTCTTCAAATAGCAGGTGCGATAATAAATAAGTACCATCCGCTTATTCAAATGAGAGATGCCAACCTAGAATCAGCCAATATGAGATTTACAATTGGTACGAGATATAACTGTTGGAATATACCAGGTAGGATTGGCAGCATCGTATATACAAGATACTGTATATCATCATGATGGAAATGAAGATTCCGTAATGGAACCAAATATCAATTATTCATAGCATTCGAAGCAACTGTAGAGGATATTGAACAAATCAATAGTGTTGACGATGTCATATTTGGATATTATTGCACCTTCCAATTTTTTGGAAATCACTGAAAAACTTGCTATCTTTGGACTTACCTGTATATCGTTTGTACGTGCAGGAATCATTGTTCTCTATAGTGTATTCAAATCGGCCGTATGAACAATAGATGCATACTCGATTTGTTTTAAATATACAAAAAAGGCTCTTCATAATGGTCATTTGAAATTTTGGAAAAGTTATCTTTAGCACCCTATATAATCTGAACTGTTGAATTCAGAGCGGTGGTGCAATGGAGATATTTGATCAGCAACACGAGCTCTGCAATATATTCGAGCAAATTCACCGAAAGCCAATTTCCCAATGATGCGGTGCGAGGTCCTTTAAGGTGGGTTCATCTGACTCTTGACATTTCGACTTGATATACTTGTTATTAAAATTTATTAGACATGAACATGCCTCATGAACTATCCAAATAATCATCACCTCATGTTCACTATGTCTTCATATTTACCTGGCTTGTTTCTTGTTTTTCTAAACATTTCTCAGGAGAATGTGTTCTCATAATTGATCAAGAAATACTCCAAAACTCAAAAATCATTATCAATTTTGAAAAAAAACAGATGAACAAGAGGGTAATCACCTGAAATTGTATAATTGATTATTGTTATTATCATTCATATACTTACTTGTTAATTTCAAAATTGTGGAATGACGTTCATGAGCATTGAAGATATATCCTGCATACACCACTAGTTGTATGAAGTAGTAATAAAAAAAAGTCGTTGGAATCTCAAACCTGGCCAGTGTATGACTGATCATTGGGAAAGAATAGTGACAGTCAATTGCTAAATGCAAGTGCACCCAACCACCGAATGCGTTCGAAATAACAAATTAACCGAATGAGATAAAGCTATTATTGATAACCACTGATATTTCAAATGATGGCTACATTAATAACTAATTCAAACATTTTATAGGTGGTAATCGAACATACCAGAACAGTTTACATTTGGTGAGGGGATTGTGTATCATATTATGATCATTCATTTTGAATTTTGGTCACATGTTTATAGCCCGTAGTTGCTTGAAAAACTGTATTATTGCTTTCAAACTCGAAGACCAGTCGTCACCTATACCCATTGAAAAATAGGAGTAAAAAAAACTAGAAAACTTACTAGATAAATTCTGGATAAAATCGGTTTCTCCAGTTCGGAAGAACTATAATCATATTTATAAAACGAATAACGGAACTCGGCGAACACTGTGTTGAGGAAATGTTCTTTTTATTCGATCCGATTTATTAGATTCGGCTCTAAAACGATTCCTTCGAATTTTGGTCGCCATCGGGGCGTTATTGCCTCTCGGTTGAATGCTTCAGAAATATTGAGTAGTGGAACTTTTGAAACTGAAGGAATGCAGTACTCCAGGAAGGAAGTTCCCGATTCACTCTCAGTGTTTCATTCAGTTTTCTTTGCAAAATATTCTCATTCAATGCAAACATGGTGAAAAGAACTGGTCCTGTGGAAAGTTGAGTTTCATTTATTGTACTCACTAATAGCTCATTCACAACAAAAAACTTTCATCCATACTCTCAAATAACTCCTTTGCTAGATTCCAGTTTCCGGAGTTCATTGTTTCGAGTGTTTTTTCGATTTTATTTCCAAACAGCGTTCCGAAATCATCCACTTTGACTCAACTCCGGACATAAAACCAATGTTGACGTATACGGTATAGATATAAAATCATAGCCTACTCAAATATTTCTCGACCATAAATTGTTTTCGGTGATTTCTTGCTAAAGAAGCTATTTTTGTGGGTTTTTATCGATTATCCCAAAATAGGTAACTGAAAATATCATTAGAACTATTCAAAAGCACATAAAATCTTCTATGAAAGATGATACACCAAATTCTTTCATTGGGGTAGTTAACATATTCCTAGGCGATGTATTCTATTCCTAAACTTTCGAACGAGAGTTATACTTTTCAAACGAGAGTTATACATAGTTGTTTAGATTGAAAACAAAATTGAGATTTGAAATCACAGCCACCTACGCAAACAAAAATGTTTTCCCATTTTATGGTTTTATTCTCATTAAGAGTACTAGTATCCCATATACACCTATAATAATAGAATAATTCAAAATTTGGTCCAATTTATTATTTGTACTAGAATATCGACGTTTGTTGAAAATATTTCACTTTATATGTATATCCATAATAACTATCAGTATGATTTATAATGAAAGGAAATAATTAATTACATTAATTTATTAATGACAAACAATTAAATAATACAAATCTGCAAGTTTTTGTATTGAACGTAAAGAAAAACCAAATTACAGAAACTTTCAGAAACCTGAATAATCAATCACTGAATCCTTGAATTTCCACATGTCTTCCTCCCATCGCCAAACATTTTATTGTTCGTGCACAAAATCCTTTATAGACATTTTTTTTATATTTCGGTATACTGGCACAACACTCCTTATTAACACTTCTAATTCATCGATATTTTGAAATATTATTTTCCTGAAGGTACCCCCATAGAAGAGAACTATATTTTTTTCAAAACGAAAATTTATATGTACTTCCAGTACAATATTAGGAATAATTTCAATTTCACATGAAAAATTCGTCTATGAATTACTAGAATCACATTTACTTTGACTCATAAACATTTTAAGCGGTAAATAATTTTGCGTTTCTTAACTGTGGGTGTTTACATTGTGGAGTTTATTGATTAGAGATTTGTCCGTATAAATAAGAGATTTGTTCACAATATTGGGTGCAAATTACAAAATAGAAATAATTCTCATTAGTGGAGAAAATAGAACAAATCGAAAAACAGTAGAAATATGTATATGCTTCATCCCGAAAATCCGGTATGTCACACAACTGTAGCCGTCTTACAAAATTTTTGGCCTCGGGATCTGAGGAAAACAAATTAAACACAAAACATGCTAAATGGATATAGTTCATCCATTATTATTTGCAGAAGCATAACAAACAAGTTTCCCAGTCTTGTGGCGCAATCCTTTGAGCAGCAGAGGCAGAGATATTTTATTTTATTTAGATATTTAAATATATAAAAAATATGTCATAAGCGAGGAAGTATGTATTAAAACAATCGGATCACCATAATTTCATTTTCCCATGGTCGAAAAAAGCCATATTTTCAACAAAACCCATCACAAGTATATAATATTTTAAAACCCATTTCGATCCCAGACCAGAGACACTACTGGCTTTCATTTACTCAGACTTCCTGAAACTGGTGATTTACTAGTCTCAACGTATAGACACACCTACAAGCATTATCATTGGCTTGTGGTCACTCAAACAGCTGTCACTCAAAGCCACGTTGACTATCGGCTCTTTTGATCTTCTTTTATGGTTAAACAAAGACCAATATTCCTTCAAAACAAACGTCTGGTGTGGCATTTTCAATAATGAATCAATTGCTCCATTCATTTTCCGTGACAATATGAACACAGATATTTTCTTACACTTTTTTATGTTTGAGATAGAGCCAATTATTGATCAATTTTCACAGCAAGAAAGAAACGGCTATGGAGCAGCGTGTCATAGTACGACATTAATTAAAGAATATCTCGTTGACAAATTGGAGAGTAAATGGATTAGTAGATACTCAATATATCCATGTCAAGTAAGGTCTCCCGATCTCACTCCTTTATATATGTTTTCTATGGGGGTACCTCAAGGGGAAGGTGTTTGCCCGAAGAGTATTTCAAAATATTGATGAATTATTAAATATCATTAGGGAGCTTTGCGTCAGAATTTTGTGCACGAACAATAAAATGTTTGGCAATGGACCTTTTTATGCACCATGAGAAAACACTGTAATTAGAAAGTATATGTGCTAATATCACTTGGGCTCTTGTTTTTTTTTTCTGACGGGTAGTTTTTCCATAATCCGGGAAAAAGTGGATGCGTGACGTCACGTTCACTAAAAGTTGATTTGGCATCGTTGTATGAGTTGCGAATCATGGAATTGTGACGTAATGACATTTGTTATTTGATACTTTGATAGGTTCGTTCGTTTGCTCCACGGAATGGAATATTATCAATCGTTTGTCTCTCTTCAGCTCTTTTTCTTGCATATATCTGATACGAGACACGAGATTTGCAGAGAACTGCTGCAAATGAACAAGCTCTCCATGAATGTTTGGTATTGAAAAATTTCGGAAATTATTTTCTAATTTTAATAACTATGAAAATGTCTAAAAAGTGCAATGTGCCCGGTTGTCTGAACACCAGTGAAAGTGAATCAAACTTTTATATAAAGCGGAAATATATGCTTTTGTGCAGAACATTTTCAGGTGAGTACATCAAGGAACGATCTTTAATTTCACTCAATGCAAGTTTGCAAAATCATCGATCAGTACTGTATTTTATATCCAGTCCTATAAACATATTGTTCTTTGGTTCCAGCTGAAAAAAGATACTATGAATTGGGAATATGCTAGAACAACGGGATCCAAATTTATGTTCAAGAAAGATGTCTGTCCACATATCAACCTGAAACGACATTGGTCTGACAATGTTTCATCATAAGTACATGGTACATGACCTACCAACGATGAAGAAACCCAAACCAATTGAAAACATCACTCCTTCAGCTAGTAAAACTGTGTAGAGTGACATTACATCCATGGGAAATATTTACTCAAGAGTTTCGAATAGTTCTTCTCCTAGCAAGAGCCAAGCTAGTACATTATCCGATTCACCAAAATAACACCACAAAAAAAAATTCTGAGTATATTCTTCATCCAATCCTGATTGTGAAAATATCGAAGGACAGCAGCGCCAGCGCTTATCTATTGCACTTATAGAAAAGAAGAGTAATTTTATTTGGGGCTCCCTGAAAATGTTTACCACATTGTGAAATACATTACCAAAATTGAAGAAATTAAATATATGGATGTTCTGATAAGTTTAAAAAAAAAACGGGTTGGGGATGTATACTCTCGATTGGCTGATGACTTTGATTGGAGTTAATCAAGTGTTCACAAGATTTTCACAAAAGCTGTGCCTATGATGGCAAATTGTTTTCAAGAGCTTATATATTGGCCTGACATATCTGAAATTGAAAAAAATTTGCCGATCCCTTTCAGAGCTCGCTATAAGAGAGGTAATTCAATTATTAATTGTCTGGAAATTGAAAAACCCCCTGATCCTGTTCGTCTGTCCATGACTTGGTCAGAATATAAAAAATGCAATACTGTAAAAAATTCAATATCTGCTACTCCAAATGGCACAATACAATAAAATTTTATTTCAGGAGCATACGGTGGACGAATTCTTTAACAACTTTGTCGATAAGATTCATTTCTTCTATTTTGATTGATTGAAATTCAAAAATACTTTAAATAACTAGAATGTGCAGTATTGTCAAAGTTTTCTAAGGTTTGTTGTCACATTCTCTTCATGAATGCCAATATCTTCAGATTTTTTTTTTCTATAGCTTTGTAACCATAGGGAAAATTTTTACAATAGAAAATGTAAGCCTGTATTTGTAAAAAATCGATGAGTTAACGTCTTTACCTTTGAATTAATATCCCTCAACAAAGAATTGGTGTGAAATAAGTAAATAATTTTGCAAAAAATTTACGAAATTTGTATGAACATATTTCGAATCTATTCATTCTAAATTATTAATTATATTTTCAGTAGTTCAAACTTAATAAATATTTGACTCATGAAGGAAACACTAACAGGTACCGAATATGAATTTATTTATATTATAATACAAACAGACAAAGCCTACATATATATTCACAGTATAATGCATTTATGATTGATAATATCTAAACAATCACAGAAAAATTAATTCGGCGAATACCCCAATGGATGAAGGTAAGTTCAACAGAAGCTTAAATCCCCACTTCATTTTGAAGAATTCATCCATTGCTTGATCCATTCTATGTAAACTGTACAGATGCTAGATGAACATGAAACAAAAAAAGATTATGAAAGTAGTCCATGTCAGGTGGAGTTCTAATCAATTAGTAGAAAAAATCAAGTCTGCTCCAAGTAAGAAGCATTTATTTCTAGGAAAATTGTAAACTGTTCAGAAGCAATGCATTGGCAAGTATTTTGATCTTCAGCTCTCTAAAATATACTAGAAAGATACAAGGTGAACATCGTAAAATTGGTAGAAGACTTGCACAAAAAACATAACATCACGACTTACACAAACATTGAATTTAAAATGTCAACTCATTAATTCAGTCGATAACCTATGTTATATTAATCAGTTGACATTTTTACTTCAATGTTTGTGTAAATCATGATGTTATGTTTATTTTTGTAATTCTTCTATCAACTTTACAATGGTCACTCTTGTATCTTTTATGTATATTTAAGAAAGCTCGAAGATAAAATACTTTGCCGAAATGAATTGCTAATTTCTTCCCTAGAAATAAATGCTTTTTACTGTGGAGCTGACTTCATTTTTTCTACTGATGAAAAAAAAAGCTTGATATTTTTTTCAAAGGATAAACAATAACTTTTTTAATGAAAAATCATAGTGGTTTCAAATATAAATTAGAAAAAAAAAACATTTTCACTTTATATTTCTTATGAAATAACCAGAGGTTGTGAAGTATCCCATGTTCAATTTTGATATGAAGTATCATTTAACCAATATATTAGGAGTAATTTTGACAAACTTGAAATAACTAAATAAAATAATCCTCACCTTCATTGGCAAATGCTCCACTGGGCCAATCAAAGGAGCTTGCGATCTCGGGGATTACACAGTTCTTTGATATATTCTGTGCAAGTGCTGAAACATGAAAACAAAATCAAATATTAATATATATATTTATATATAATGCCTGTGGCTTCCCGTTTCCCATTTTCTCGTTTGGGTGCCATAATTGATTTTACAGCAAAAGTAATTTTCAAGGTAGGTTACACACGAATTCTTCATTTGTAATAGAGAGCCAAAACACCAATGTTCATGACCTAACTCAAAACTAACCAAAACCCCATAAAAAATGTACCCTCATTTGACCCCTTTAGGGGTGAATTTCAAAAGAAAAGCTCAAATACCAGTTTTCAGTATACACATACCTTCAGAGGCCGAACAGTCTAAACACGGACATTCTAGGAAATTGCTTCTTCGTCTTCCTGCACCAAACAATTATTAAAAAAATTGTGGATTTTATGTTCCGGTGTGAGCTTTGCTTTCACATTGCAGACGTTTTCTTGGCGTTTCAACTGTATGTAGCCAACAGCATTATCACCACTGGAGTCACTGGTAGATCTGTAAAAAGATAACATGTGTTGATTTACTTTTTTGATGCGAATAAGTCAGTTGAAAATGATCTCGATATTTATTTTTGCTATATACCTAACACAAATTGCTTACCGTTTTCACATTTTTCATTTCAGCACTCAAAAAAGTCATGTTTGTTAAATAAAAAGAGTAAATCATCTCATAATCCACCCTTGGCAAATTTTCCGAACCTGCTTTTACGAAGCCTTGTTTCATTATTAACACACCAAATCGTTTATGATATTAAGAAATTAATAAGTTGATAAAATAAACATTGATGGTTAACCTCAAATCTCAATATTATTGAACTGGGAACTGTCTGTAACATTTGCGGTGTTGCCAATGATCGGTCTTCATCAAAAGGAAGGCCCGTTCAGAAACTTTGAATGTTTTAAATAAAGAAACCCGTTGTTGAAATGAGATTTTTTTTTATGAGTCTATCAATAAACAGAGTTCAATTATATATTAATGGTGTATATCAAGCAGTGAGCTATATTTTTGACAAGAACAGTAATGCGTGTTTCTGAACGTGGATTATGGAGGGGGTAGTTTTCGATGAACGTGACGTCACGGGTACTCTTTCAACCGCAATATCTTTTCGAAATAAAAAATATATGATGGCATTCTAAGTCAATTGGACGTTTCAAATGAAATACAATCGACCTATATAAGTTTTGGATTTTTTTTTCCTAAATGGAAAGGTCCATTGAAGGATGATATGTGGAAATTTGAAGATTAAATCATTGATCATTCAGGTTTCTGAACGTTTTTGTGATTTGATTTTTCTTTGTGTTTAAAACATAAAGTAGGACTTCCCTATAAGGTAACAATATGATTGAAGTGCAGATTTTTATTATTTAATTGTTTAGTATTCATTCAATTATATTCTTTCTCGAAATCATACTGATAGTTATTGTGGACATACATACAGAGTAAAATATAAAATTTGCACCAAAGACTAGTAAAAATTCAATATCGTCGATATTCTAGTACAAATAATAAATTGGACCAAATTTCGCATCAAAATATTATTTTAGTTACTAGTACTCTTTATGAGGCTAGAACCATGAAAAATGGGGAAAAAATCTGTTGCGTAGACGGCTGTGATCCCACTCTGAATATTGTTTTTTATTTTCTACTTTTCAAATAATGTCGAGAATGAGATTAGTTCACTAATGATCAAAATTCCTATTTTTTGTTCTCACCTCACCATTTGGAAATTCAAAATGTTGACAGCTCAAATTCAAGTTTTTCGCAATGCACCAATTTTGTTTCTGACAAATAAAAAAAGTTTCCCATATAGTACAATTTTTTTTAAATTCCCCCTATATATATATATATATATATATATATTGTTATGTTGAGAAATATTTCTTCAATGTAAAAAAGAATAATAAGTGATATAATGATACTTATATATCACATAAATACCTGCTATGTTTGTTTTGCAATTTTTCTCTACATTTTACTGTTCTGGAACCTTGCACTATTTTCTAGTCAACGCAGATGTCTCAAAAGTTCAGCACTGGAGTTTCTCTATTGTCATCAGTATGTTGCCAACAATACATTCAATTTGCACAACCTTTAAAAATAATATAGAAATCAAAATTCATGAATAAACTTTGGATCTGAAGTAGACAAAATGGTATTCAAGTTGGAACATCCTGTATGGTAAAATCATATCAGGAGATAACATAACAGCGACATGTCAAAAACAATTTGATAGAAATAATAAAATATAAAATTTTTGAGAGCAGAAAAGTGTCAAATATGAATTCTAACAAACTTTGTATATATTATGTAAGCTATAGAATTATAAATTGTATATAAAATCCTTAGAATAGTTTAGAATGAGGAAAAGTAGTCCAGAAAGTGAGCAAAAACCTTAAATTTGTGAAAATAAACAAAAAGTGAGGATTGTCAAGAGGAGAAATAATAAGCTTTGCGAGAGATGAAAAATTATGTTAAAAACGAAATCCGTACCAAATCAATCATTATACGTTATAAAACACATCTAGAGAAAAATAGGAATATCAACTATCAAGGAAAAACTACTCACCTTATAAATAAGTTGTCATTTACAAAGAGGCCTTCCACAGTGGAGCTGCACTTTCCCATATACGAAGAATACTTCCAGGATTCACGAGAACACGCAACAGGAAGAATAGCAGGTATTTCCAAACCAGAACTAGACAAAGTGAGCGTATTCGTGCCAGACACTTCTTTTGGTATTTTGATCGCTTTTATCCACTGTCTCGAACATTATTTCTTTTTATGCTCATGAACTGATTATAACCAACAAGCCTTTACCTTTATTAGCTATTTTATTGCGCATGAGCAAAGGTTTGACAACTTTATTTCACTGTTTTGATTATAATTAAGTTAGATATCGCAGGTTAGGTCTATTTAAGGATTATTTGACGATTTTCCGCATTCATTTTTTATCTATTTGGTCACATAACCATAAATATTTCCACAAAACAGTACTTTTGACTTCAAGCAGAGCAACAAGTTGGCACTACTGAATCCTACCTTGAGGACGGAGAAACATAATTTTCCATAGGCGTACCGACTGAGCTGGGATAAGGAAAAAGAATTCAGGTAAAATAGTATTTGAAAAAGGGTGAGAACAACATAGCCGGATATTCATTATTGTTATGATAGGTATTTCTTTTCACAAATTCCAAATAAAAATAAATAATGTAATCTACGTATCATAACTACTAGCAAACATTTTATTATGATGACTAGTTATTAAAAAATGAAAATAATAAAAATCAAAATACTGGCAATAATAATATTAAATATAGAGATCACCATAATATATATATATATATATATATATATATATATATATATATATTAGCGAACCCGACAGACGTTGTCCTGTCCAAATTTCTATGTTCCCTAAAATGTTTTTCCCGAAAATTTTCCCGTTATCCCATTTTCCTTTTACCCCTTTTTGTCTTTACCCCGTTATCCCGTTTTCTCGTTATCCCCTTATCCTGTCATCCCGTTATCCGTTTTTTTGTTATTCCGTTATTCCCATTATCCCGTTATTCCCGTTATCCCGTTATCCCGTTTTCCTGTTATCCTGTTTTTTATTTATCCCGTTATTCCCTTATCCTGTCATCCCGTTATCCCGTTTTCCCGTTTTTTCGTTATTCCGTTATTCCCGTTATCCCGTTTTCCGGAAAAAAAATAGGGTTGATCGTAGAAGGGTTAATTAAGAGTAATATGAATTTTTTTATTGTCATGACAAAATAAAAATAAAAATCTTGCCAAAAAAATAGGGGTTCATCGTAGAAGGGTGAAAATTTAGGGTTGTATGTACTTTTGAATGCTGTATCATAAAAAAATAAAAACAAAAAATTTGTCTGAAAAAAAATAAGGGGTGGACCACCCTCAACATTTAGGGGGATGATTTGTGAATCTAAACCATGCAGGGCGCCACCCAAACGCATACACAAAAATTCATTCAAATCGGTCCAGCTGTATAGAAGGAGTACAGTGACAACACACGTACAGTAGAATTATATATATAAAGATATATACAGTGCTAGTCAAAAGTCCCCTCCCCTCCTCGTATCTTTTGAACGGGTATACTTATAATAATGAAATTTGGAGGGTGGAAATAAACGGATGTAGGCTTCTCAACTGGTCATAACAGGTGACGCAATAGTCATAAATGACGTCACAAGGCCACTGTGACCAATAATTTTAAATGGGACCCTATGGCAAGTGACAGCTCGTTTGAAAGGTATTGAAAATACCTATTCAGTCATACCAATTTTGTTTGGGTTTCGGCTGATTTTGATTGATAAATTGAAGAAATACGAAAATTATAGTTTCGCATTTAATTAATAAAGATTTAAGAACCAGTTCTTATAATAAGTGTTCAAAATGTGCTCCATCTACTCCTGGCAGTAATGCATCCTATTGCTAAACTCTTGTCGTACTCGTCCCAGTGTGTCAGCGAAAATTGCCCTACATTCTTCAACAATTCGTTGTTTCAGAATGGCAATACTGTCAGGTGCTGTAGCGTAAACCTTAGATTTCAAGTACCCCCATAGAAAAAAATCTAATGGTGTAAGGTCCGGTGACCGAGCTGGCCATTCGATCGAACCTCGTCGTCCAATCCATCTACCACGATATTCTTCATCTAGGTAACGTCTTACTGCACCGTAATAGTGTGCAGGAGCACCATCTTGTTGAAACGTTATTTCCAAGTTGTCGAATTCATCTGGATTATCTTCTAGAATTTCAAGAATTAACGCCTCAATATCATTTTGTAACATCTCCAGATACAATTCACCGGTTAAGTTAGCATTTTTCAAGAATTAACGCCTCAATATCATTTACTTTTTCTGGAAATTGAGTATGTTTTCACGAAAGATGTGAGGATTTGTGTCACTCCAATACCTCACATTTTGAGTGTTAACATTCCATTGAGAAAGAAAGTACTTTCGTCACTAAAAGAAATTGTCTGTATGTAGCCTGGTTGTTGGTTCATTTTATTGGACATAGTTTCACAGAATTCTAGTCTTCGGTCGGGGTCATCATCTGAAAGTTGGTGCACCATTTTAATTTGTATGGATGAAATTTGTTTTTAGCCAACACCCTATGTACTGTCCTTTGACTGACTTCACAGATAGACGCAACTTGGGCTGTGGAAGAAGTAGGGTTTACTACCATTTCTCCAATTATGTCAATTTTTTTGTCATCACTAATTGTTGGTCGACCAGATCGTTTGGCATCTTGAACACTACCTGATGCTTCAAACTTCCGAAGAAGCTCCCTCAAATAAACCCTCGATATAGGGCGATCGGGGTACCTCTCATTAAACAGTCGTTCCGCTGCATGGAAACTGTTTCTACATTCACCAATTATTAAGATAGCTGCTACTTTGTCGGCTACAGTACGTACCATTTTGCCTATGTAAACACTTAAACGTCTCGTTGAACAATAGCTTAGGTAAATTTTCAAGGTATAAACACTTTTGACAAGTAGAGAATTCAAAAACGTCAACCTTTTTGACAATTAACCAGAGGCGTACTTTAAAATCTTTATTAATTAAATGCGAAACTATAATTTTCGTATTTCTTCAATTTATCAATCAAAATCAGCCGAAACCCAAACAAAATTGGTATGACTGAATAGGTATTTTCAATACCTTTCAAACGAGCTGTCACTTGCCATAGGGTCCCATTTAAAATTATTGGTCACAGTGGCCTTGTGACGTCATTTATGACTATTGCGTCACCTGTTATGACCAGTTGAGAAGCCTACATCCGTTTATTTCCACCCTCCAAATTTCATTATTATAAGTATACCCGTTCAAAAGATACGAGGGGGGGAGGGGACTTTTGACTAGCACTGTATACATATTGATATTGATATGTGAAATCACTTTTTTATTTTTTGTTACATGTTGAACATATTATCATATACTGAATTTTTTCGATGGATATTCGCTAAATAAGCTTAGGTTTAAGTGAAATCACTTTTTAATTTTTTGTTACATGTTGAATCATCTACTGAATTTTTTCGATGGATGTTCGTTAGATAAGTTTAGGTTTAAGTACTAAATTTTATTTTATACATTTTAATTATTTATTTATTTTTAATCACCTCACCACGTACAAACTGTCGCCCAGATAGTTTCTATGGTTTATATGTGTTTATTGAAATGTTTTGAATTTTAAATTGTAACTGTACCATATATGTCAAAAAAAAAATATTTATATATATATATATATATATATATCTTATATATAATGTTGTACCAAAGAGGAAAAATGGCATAATGACATTCATTTTATTTTCAGTTCAAACTATAAAAGACCAAACATATATTCACTGTATACCCCATGGGAACTATAGGATTATTTTCGAGAAAGTATTTTGCCTGGAAATTTTACTAAGTGCAATTTGCGGTCTTATTATCTGATAGTCTTTGATAATAAGGCCGAAAATTGCACGAGTTAAATTTCCTGGGGGCAAAATGTTTGAGGGAAAATAAAAACAAAATGGGGTAAAAATCCTCTAGCACGAATGATATTTGATGAGAATATTTCCCGAATCTCATGCGAAACTGGATATAATTAGCAGAATTCATGTTATATTTAAATTTTCAACGGGAAAAATTACAACAACTCTTCTCGTTCCAAAATTGAAGAAATCGTCTCCGTTTCTGAATGCTTTGTTTTACAGATTCATTCAATCACAATGATCATTCACTGCTCTTGAACTCACCCAAAAACATGGAATATATATTTTTCACCATCAAATCAAAATTTGTATCGAAAGGGATAAAAAAACCTCTTTGAAATGAAATCGAAACCGAGCCTGCCGGGTGAGAGACTGACGCTCTTACCTCTACTCCACGAGAAACTGGAAAATTTAATTGCCTTACTTGAAAACATGATACTTTTAACACGTTGAAAAGGGTATATTTCAATTAAAATATCAAATCACTGTGTACAATATTGAGTTGCTTTTGGTCAGAAAACTTGAAATAAAGGAAATTCTTGACAACGAGTTTTTATCTATTTCTGTCAGACTGAACAACTGTCCAAAAATTCTTACCCAGCCAACTTAACAATATAAACATAATAAATTCAATAATAGTCCATTCCAATATATGATTTGGTCCGGCCTACCAAACCTCATTTCTAGAGTTTGTATAACTTGCTCAATGTTCTCAGGACTGATCATCATTCCCGCAACCGCTTGTTTTGCTTCTCCTCTCAGGCATTTTTGCAGTCTTATCATAGACTCTTCTTGGGTATATTCGCACATTGAAGATATTTTCCTGAAATGGGATTTGAATGTCGGCCACTTTTCTGATTTCCCATCAAATATAGGAAAATCCTTTTCTATAGTGTGTCTTATAAACAAAGCATTGGGCTTCATAGTTGAAGGTGTTTGAGTTTTTGTAACATTTTTTATCACCTCGCCCAAGGCTTCGCACAATTTATGAACATATGATTTGATAACATCTTCGTTTCTTGGATTCTGAACAGAGATGTAAGGGTTTTCACGAAAGGTTCCAAAGCATTTACCCAGTCAGTAACATAGGAGTTCATACGGGATACCGGGTTTCTTCTCAATTGTTGATTTTCTGCAGCTGGCGTAAGTGATGATTTGGAAGAACATGACTCCACATTCGGATTATGAGCAATACCTTCACTATACACATTTCTATTTGATACTAAGTTCGATTTCACTGAAGTTGGCTTTGATCTTCTCCCCTCATTTTCTACAATTCCAGCTTCTCGCACTTGTCTTTCCATCTTGATTAATTTCAATTGTTTCAAATATTTGACTCTTTTCATTTCCATTTCCATGATCCTATTTTCTATGTCTTGTTTTTGTTTTTCAGCCTCAGTAGCGAGTCTCTTTCATCGGATATCCGTACTGGAATAAGACAGCCTCGATTTTGTAGTGTGAATGAAATGGGTTTTCTGGTGGGACGTCATGATGTTGTCTTCTATTGGGGGTTCATTTACATCATTGTTCTTTGAAATCACATTAGCATTGCCAAACCCTATTGGCCACTCAAAATTGGGATCCAAGGAGTGGGTACCTGCGTTTGTATCATGATTTCTAGCTGAATTTGACCCTGTGTCCATTCTGTCGTAATTTCTATCTTCCATAGGACTTTTCTAGAGGCTCAAAGGACCAATGTAAAATATTGAGTTCCTTTCGGTCAGAATACTTGAAATAAAGCAAATTCTTGAAAACGAGTTTTTATCTATTTCTGTCAGACTGAACAACTGTCCAAAAATTCTTGCGTAGCCAACTTAACAGTATAAACATAATAAATTCAATAATAGTCCATTCCAATCTAGCAAACGACGACGTTACACACTGTATTAATGAGTTGAGACTACCTTATTTAATCAATTTTGCATTTCCTGTTACCCTATGTGGTAATTGAATTTTGACAGGACCTTAGTGTGGTTTTATCGCAATTTTTTTCGAATAGACTGGTTTTATCACAGCGAGAAGACGTTTTATCGCTATAACACTGATCTGGGTTCTCTGTTTGAAATTTCGGCCATTTGATTGGCTCAAAAATAGTGAGGGAAATAGTCGACCAAAATTATATTTGTAGAATGAAAGAAAATATAGCATGTTTCAACACTACGAAAAAATCAATTTCCTAAGTATTATATGAATGAAATTTTCAGAACTGAAAATTCACATCTCACATCGTTTCAGTCATTGACTAACCTCTATTCCAAACATCAGTTTTCCAGGCGCTTTATTCCTGACATACCGAATATATTACACCCAGAGGAGTATTTCAACCCTTAGAGTTGAAGTTTGGAATTCGCCATGCTATCTCTCCTCAAACCCCGATATAATCCGTCTCCTAAATTCCAGTTTCCAGGTGCCTCCATTAATTCGGAAAATATTGTGAGAATATTAATGGGGAGGGTAGTGTTAAGTTTTCAGTGGGTATTTTATCTACTCAGGTATGGACTTTCGAGAAACTTGATCTTGCGCTCACAACAGAACCGTTTGGGAAATAAAGTGATGCATCAGTAGTATTGATATTGAATCGAATATGCACTGACTACCGATTGTGGTGATAGTCCGTGTCCATTGTATTCTCGGCCAGCTAGACCTATTTGCTTATGTGACGATTTCTATCAGTCAACACCTATCCCAAGCCGCGTACTTCGTTCCAAATTTTGTTTTCCATACAATAATCCCTCCGAATTCATTGAAATCAATTATTCGAACGGCCCCTCGTAATTATTCTCATGATCCATAAAGAACATCGAAACAGATTTATGTGTGGCATCTTGAATGAAGTTTTACGAAGATACATCATAGATATCATCTCAGACGTAAACTTTTATGACAGAATTCAAGTGCCAATATATTTTCCATAGCATAGCAATGTAGGATATCAAACAGGAAAGTTTGTGATCGATATAAATGGTATTGGTTTTATATGAGGAAAATATAAATGCGTTATTTTCTCGGAATTTCAATGAAATAGTCATTTATTATTCATGATTACATCTAGTTAACTGCAACCAAATTTCAAGATTTTGAAGAGGTTACTATGCTTCTGAAGTTTTATCGAAGCAAATCTGTATGAATAAATTAAAAATAGCAAATGAAATATGAAGATTTATGATATGAAATATCTAGATATATTTTTTTCAGAGATATTTTCATCGAATTCTGCTTGGTACTTGTTCTATTATGGAATCTCAATTATGCCAAAAAAGAGTTCCAAGCACCGAAAAAGCATTCATGGACGTGTTATGCACGATATTTTTCATTATATCTACCTGAAAAACACAGATTGTAAGAAACATTTATTTTTAAAGATTAACGAACAAAAACATGTATTTTTAATTTTTATCAGTTGAAATATTTATGGTACAATTTGTGTTGTTGTAAATAGCTAATCCTTTAGCAGCTACTTCATTTTCGATAACTGTAGTTGATAAAGTCGAAGGTGCTACTATATTAGTAGAAGTATTCATTTTTTTATTTTCCCTCACTGCATTGTATTCTGATGTTGGCGTTGTTTTTACTGTTCCTGAATGGCTGAACAATTTACGAGAAACTTCAATTTTTCAGCTTACCGATTCTTCGATGTAGCCTTCAGCCACAGTCGAGGAACGCCAACCTCCATGTCTTTTTAAAGTAAGCAAATCTCCTCCGCCCTCGACTAACATAGATGCTGAAGATCGTCTTAAGCCGTGTCAAGTATAATCTTCCGGATTTTCTAGGTTCAGATATTCAGCAATCTACTTTGTTGTACCACTGATTGTATGACACCCTGCATGTTGAGCAAAACATCTACCATTACGATACGCAATAAATAATATTTTACTATTCATGTGTGTAGGTCTTAGATTAATATATTTACGATAAAAAGTGCATGCATCAAAGGGACATCCTTCCTTTGTACTTGTGAAATTTCTTGATTTGTGATTTTTGCCATCTCGAAGGAATACTATAAAAAACCGGCCATTATCTTCCACGTCTTCCAAAGTCAGACGAATCGATCTCTTCGGAGGTACCGAATATGCCAAATATTAAAATTACTTTACTTAATAACCACTTCTCGTGTGGTGCTTCAAGTATGAATTTGGCGATTTGGTCAGCAGTTAATACTTTGGACTTTTTCGGTGTGTATCCAACACTTTCTCGTTTGAGAAATGCAGTAGTTTTTGGTAAATCATTGATATTTACATTTTCTTTCACTACCAGACAACTTTTTAACATTGAAAATTGACTCCATAAAGTTGAAGCTTTCATGGATTTGCTTTTTTCTGCCAAATAAATGAGAAGAATATCATCACTAACATTTATGACTTTCCTTTGTTGGCGCCAGTTGCAAAATAGACGATACTGGTTTTCATATCTCTCACGTGACTTTTTGGGCAGTAATTCTTCACTTACTTTTGCCACTTCACGTGATATTTCTTCCTCTGGTGAAATCATTTTTAAATATTTCCACTAAAAATAACCAAATATTGTCACAAAACAAACGTTATTTACCCCGTTGCTGAGGAAATATATAAACAATTTGCGATTTCTAGAGAACTGTCAATAACATATTATTTTATTTTGACATATAAGTAGGCAGCTAATGACACTAGCGCACCGTAAAATTTTCCGTGCGGGCGCATGGAAATAGCCCACTATCGGTGCGCTGAATAAGCATGTAAATATAGTGTTTTTAGATAGGTATAATAAAAAGGTATATTTCGCATTTTATTGCTGACCTTCCGACTTTGTTCTCACTTCGACTGTGAAATTTAGTTAATTCTCTCATATATATTGGAATTATGAGTAAAGGCAAAGGGCCCCATACCATCCTTATTGAGAATGGCTTGTTAAATTACCTGAATTTTCGGTATGATGTCGAATTTAACTTCTCCAGCAAAAATATCCATCGACACATCTTTTCCAGAGTTACGGGTTTTTTTGGAATGGAATATCGATATTTCTTTTTTATAATTTTCACAATTCCAGGAAATGTTTTTCCACTCTCTATGTTCACTCAATAATCGAATCCGTTCTTTTCCACCCAATAATATAGCAATTATTATATATGAATTATACGATGCTCAATGTAGAAAATACCATATGGATTGATTTTTCACGTAGAATTCGAAGGAAGATATACTCCATGATTGTTAGGAAAATGCAGTTTTTTCAAATAAATAAAATTAAATAACCTATTTTAAAAAAAACGTTAAAAAGTTCCAAATAAATGTTTCGATTAATTTTCATGATTCTTCGAAATAAGGCGATGTATTTCTCATGATGAAGATTTGAGAAAACGTTATGTTCCATTGAAAAAAATGTATTAACACTATTTTAAACAACATTTCCTAGCGGAAGGAGTTACGCCGATAATCTTTTTTCGATTAGTATCCTCTGTAAGCTAGTACTACAATATAAATGTAGGAGAAAGTGGAGAAATTGGGAACACTCAACTTCCAATACTCAAAAATAATAGAAAAAAGTCACAGACATAATCATCTTTTATTGCGACATAAACTTATTAGTGACAAAAAAATTCTTGAAAATCAACGTTTTATTAGAAATATGAACGAAAATAAAAAACATCGCCGTTCTTTTGTACCCTATACCCTATGGGGTAATTGAGATCATCCTGCGGGGAAAATGAGAACGGTATGAGAAAATTAGGAACGACACAATTAAATCTTTTTAATAAATTACAATTTTTTGGTGTGGCACATATCACACACGTAACCTGAACCGAGATTATCTCACTGGAAATATCTCTTTCTCTTTATACTTGGGCGCTTGAGTTGTTTATCCAGGAAGTACGTACTGGGTTTCAGAAAAATTCGAAAATAATGCACTCAGAAAATTATTAAGAAAATTCGTATATTTTATAAAAGTTAACAAAGTATTTCATCCGTTCTATAAACGGATAAGACTATACAATATTCGAAGAATAGCGTGTAGTTAGCTTGGTCGTGTATTGGATTTTAGAATTTATTTTCATTCCTAGTGAATTATGTGGAGTTATATTTATGAATATCTTGTTGTTTCTTAAGTATGAAAGTTTTTTTGTACTTATGGGGAGCGGGGGATTCATACTTTCGCTGCACATATACAGTAAAACTTTTTTTCGTTTTTTTTTCTTTGTAGTGCCTTCTTTGGATTTCTGTTTCT
>JAFIRS010006584.1:0-35095 GCA_018342105.1 Gonioctena quinquepunctata | reverse complement strand
GGTGGGGTTTGGTGGCGGATTGGGGTTGATTCGCTGGGGTGGACGTCCCCAAAACAATGGCGCGGGCAGGTGGGCGGATGAGTTTGGCCGTGGCGTTTGGGGGAAAAAGGGGGGGTTGGCCCCCCGGGAAACGTGTTCCATGATTTTCCGGCGGCGTGGTGACGTCAAAGGTAAAATGACGACGGCAGATTTCCCGCCCCGTTGGAAATTTTCCGGGGGCCCCAGGCCCCGAAATTTCCCTTCAACGACCGAAAGTGGGGGGGTCCATCAGGGGTGAAAAAACCGGGGTTGGTTCTTGTGGGGTTGAGTTGAAAAACCGTGATGTTGGAGGACATGGGGGGGGGTTGGACCTGGTTTGGTCCATCAAAACGACGAGAATGCCGCAGTATTGGTATCGAAACACGAGAATGGCGCAGTATTGATATCGAAAACGACGGAATGGTATCGAAACGACGAAAACGACGAGAATGGCGTATTGAAAACGACGAAACGACGAGAATGGCGTATCGAAAACGACGAAAACGACGAGAATGGCGTATCGAAAACGTCGAAAACGCGAGAATGGCGTATCGAAAACTGACGAAAAGGGCGGAATGGCGTATCGAAAACGACGAAAACGACGAGAATGGCGTATCGAAAACGACGAAAACGACGAAAACGACGAGAATGGCGTATCGAAAACGACGAAAACGACGAAAACGACGAGAATGACGCAGTATTGGTATCGAAAACGACGAGAATGACGCAGTATCGGTATCGAAAACGACGAGAATGACGCAGTATTGGTATCGAAAACGACGAAAACGACGAGAATGACGCAGTATTGGTTTCGAAAACGACGAGAATGGGCTTGTATGTGTCAGTTTGCAAAACCCAAGAGGATATCAACGAAATAAATTCAGTTATCAACGAGGCTGGCTTTGGCCGTGGAATTCGGGATTGATCCTGTCCGGTAGGGTACGGCTGCGAGATCCGAAAATTTGGGGTTGCCCTGCGAGTGGGATACAGGGTTGGACCTGCCAGTGGAGTACGATTGCGAGGTATTGAAATTTGGGGGTTGTCCCACCTCGTTGGGTTCGTTTTGGACAAGAGAGAAATGAGAGTGTGGGGAGCGTAAAGATAGACAGGGTGTTTCATTGGCAGCTGAAAGAAAAAACATGACCGCCTGTCATTGGAAAAAACATTGTCGCCTGTCATTGGAAAGAACGTGGCGTTTGTCATCGGAAAAAACATGGCCGCTTTGTAAAAGAAAAAACATGGCGGCTTTGAAAGAAAAAAACATGGCCACCTGTCATCGAAGAAAAAACATGACCACTGTGTAAGAAAAAAAAAACATAACCACTTCTCATTGGAAAGAAAAAACCTGGTTGACGGTCATTGGAAAGAAAAAACAAAAATCAAATGTACAGAGTGGCTCAAATTACCATGAAATACATGAATTCATATACATTTGGTATACAGGGTGTACCAAAAAAGTCGATGTCTCCGATTCAGCTGATTTTCAACGAGACAATGTGAATCGATGTACTTGAGCCATTTTGGCCGAAAATCGATAAAAATAAAAATCCAGTTTCCGTCCTATCTAGCAAGTGAGGTGTCAAATGGAAGGAGAACACCCATATAATCTAAATTCATCAAGCTCAGCCCTCCAACTTCATCGTAGAACAATAAATCGCCATTTGTAGCCTTAAATTACATGGAATAACAAAACCAATACTCAATACGTATTGGACGCATCGAGGACAGTCCAAATTCATCAAAAACAAGAAATGTTAAAATTGAGGTTTCGAACCCACGACCGTCAAATCTCCAAAATTTGATTTTGATAATTTCGGTATCATTGGATTCGTATCGATGTCAAGATGCATAATTAAACATTTTCCGGTGTCAAAAGGGCAGTAGGAGCAAACTTCGTTATGGGGTGAGATACAAAGGGTGCGAGTACTCTATCAAGACAACTTTGACTGAAGAACATGAATATGAAAAGTTTGCATGTATATCATGCGGAGTTGAACAAAAAACGGGAAATGTCGAAACCTGGGTTCGAACCAGGGACCGCCAGATCTTCAGTCTATCGCTCTTCCAACTGAGCTATTTCGACAATGAAACAATTTCTTGAGAATCACAATGAGTACCCGACAGGATCGAAAAACAAGCATCCAGGGTGTCACATAGGCTGATATTGTCATCTTAAAGTAGGAACATGAATATATATTTTGAAGGCAGGATGTATGAAAATGTCAACGGTACCGATTTCACATATTTATCAAAAAGCGAAGGAAATATCAAAGCCATCGATGACTCTACAAATACATTCTACGAGGCATCATCCACGGATTCACACAGCCGAAACATATACATGCTACAGATGTCTGATAAAACGGAGATCAATGCTGTATTCCAAACGAACACAGGAGCCAACTATTGGTCAGTTTATAGCCAATCTTACATTAAATTCACTAATACCCCAAATGACATTCAAAGTACAGGGCGAATAAGTGACATTTTCCGAGGCGTACCGAATGACATCACAACGGTCTTCAGATACATCGATGGACACTTATATTTCTTTCGTCGAGATACATATTACAAGTATAACGAATTCACCCGGGAAAGTCTCAGCAGGACAATTCAACTGGAATTTATGCCCCACCGAAGGACTTTACAGCAATCGAAGACTCTACTATCGAAAATTATATCTGTATATGATGATAAATAAATATGTTATTTGTACATCTGTTTCTCACATATGGGTATAAATAACCTCAAACCGCTGTTGAAAGAATGATGTCACTGTGACGTCAGTCCTCATGTTGATGTAATGTGAAAAAACCGATACAAACACACAGTTTTCCATGGCCAACCCCAGGAGGAGGTCTTACAAAAGACTGGAGGTGTGTGTGCGGCCTCGTTATGAAGGTTTAAACCTTCGGAATCCCCACTTGTTATCGTTGTTTAAGACGAATCGTACATATCGATAACTGATAGGCCTACCATTTGGAACAATAAAGATGATGGAGGAAATACTTGATTGATAATTTTGCCTCTTTTTCTATTTCAACAGCACGAATACAGGCTTCCAAGTTAATGGAGGCGATTCATTAATTCGTTGAAATTTTCGAAAGCACGAACTACGGTCTCTAATTTAATAAAGACGGTTCATTAATTCTTCGAAATTGGGAGACTTTTCAACAATTAAGAATGTCATCCAACATATTCACTGATTTTGTTCACCTCTCTGAGCAGATTGTCGTTGTCGGTGACGTCATCATTCATCTCAAATTGTGTTTGTGGTAACAAAGTTTGTGAAAATTGACCACACACATTACAAATTCTTATTAATTTTCATACCCAAAAGGTACAGAGCTGGGATCTGAGAGAAACTGTCTTTTTAGGGGTGTTGGTTCGTGGACCTTGGACCTTTGCCTTTAGGCATCGGAACCGACGTTATCTCCAAACAGAAAGTTTCCGTATTGAGTCCTGTGGAATTTGATTGATATATGGCAGAAATTCTCTGCCACACATCATCAATTGTCACCTCCGATGCAGGCTTGAAACACATCCACCCTAGCCCTCTGACAAAATCCTTGGAACAGAAAGTGAAACCAATCTGATCGGTTGGCTCCATCCCTCCGTTCCTTTGAGAATAATTTGGGTGATTGCATCCCTCACCCACCCCACAGGCTCCGCACCCTTGGGTATATTCGCAATTTTGAACTCCACAGTTCTACCCTGGAGTCCAAAACGTCGAATATTTCTAAAATTATCTTTTACAATGATGAATTTTTTCAATGAAGACATTACAAAAATTTTTGTTCACCACAAGACAGGTCTGAACCGCACAATGATCTGGAACAAACAGACTGAAATCAGCAGTGCAATGTATAAAGTAAAACGGTAGACCGGAGGACTGAACGCTTTCATTTCCCCAAAAACGCCCCCGATTTTATCAAAATGTGTGCTTTACTCCCATAAGAATACATGCAAAAGAAGTGCATATGAAGTACTTATGTACAAAACCACCTATTAATGAGCCGTCAAAGTCACCATCGTTGGCGGGCCGTAGACTTCAAAGACACGGTTGGCTCCTATTTGGGTTGGGTACTGCGCCATATTGCGCCATATTAACGAGCTGTATGCCGTCAAAGACACCACTGATGGCGGGCCGTAGACCTCAAAGACACGGTTGGCTGCGTCATATTAAAACGAACAGTATGCCTTCAAAGACACCACCGATGGAGGGACGTAAACAAAGACACGGTTGGCGGGCCGTAGACTTCAAAGACACGGTTGGCTCCGTAGAATGTATTTGTAGAGTCATCGATGGCTTTGATATTTCCTTCTGCTTTTTGATAAATATGTGAAATCGGTACCGTTGACATTTTTCATACATCCTGCCTTCAAAATATATATTCATGTTCCTACTTTAAGATGACAATATCAGCCTATGTGACACCCTGGATGCTTGTTTTTTCGATCCTGTCGGGTACTCATTGTGATTCTCAAGAAATTGTTTCATTGGTCGAAATAGCTCAGTTGGAAGAGCGATAGACTGAAGATCTGGCGGTCCCTGGTTCGAACCCAGGTTTCGACATTTCCCGTTTTTTGTTCAACTCCGCATGATATACATGCAAACTTTTCATATTCATGTTCTTCAGTCAAAGTTGTCTTGATAGAGTACTCGCACCCTTTTGTATCTCACCCCATAACGAAGTTTGCTCCTACTGCCCTTTTGACACCGGAAAATGTTTAATTATGCATCTTGACATCGATACGAATCCAATGATACCGAAATTATCAAAATCAAATTTTTGGAGATTTGACGGTCGTGGGTTCGAAACCTCAATTTTAACATTTCTTGTTTTTGATGAATTTGGACTGTCCTCGATGCGTCCAATACGAATTGAGTATTGTTTTCCTCTATCTCTATTTCAAACAGACCGGAGTGCTTCTTTTTCGATGATTCGGATACATTCGAAACGTCGATATTTCTGTTTTAACTCGACGACAAGTGCCATTCATGTTGAATTCACCCAATAGCATGCCTACCCAACCTCCGCACCCACATCCAACATAGCCGTCTGCACCCACCAATAGCGTGCCTACCCTACGCTCCACCTCCAATATGATCGTCTCCACTCCACTGACCAATAACACGTCACCCACAATGGCTGCCGACCCGGACACTAGCGCCCCCAGTGACACCAGCGGCTAAATCATAACGTAGTGGGTTAGAATGCCTTTTTCAATGCCGAAAAGGTCTAGGAAGCTGAATTCATCATTGAAAGAGATACAGCGATATGTGACGGAACAAAATCCATTTTTCAGAATTGGAAAACTTCTAATATATTCCGAATTTCATTTCATATGGCAGTGAACACCGGAATTAACACTTCTTATCAGAAAGTGCGGATTCCCCATTGTTTATGATAACTTTCCTTATCATCGACAACAGGAAATAGCTTCCGGCCATACTGATAACGCTCGGTCACGTATGCATGATGGTTGGGAGGGAAAAACGTTTCAAATGGCAAACGCGTCAGTTATTTATCACCGCTTCAACCGACTCTCCGTGTACTCTGTGTACTCGTGCTCTTCATCAACACTTTTTCGTGTCTGGGTTCATCTATCGAAAAGTAAGTACATTTATTTATTCTTCAGTGCTTTATTCTCCAGTGTGTTCTATTTTTTCAATTCAAAAGTGATTGTTTCAATGTCGCTGTGAACTCAACAGAAAATTCGCTGCTTACATCAACCACTTTCCTGAACTCCGAATCTATGATGATATATCAGTCCAGCAAGACTTATATTTCGATACCTATATAACTTGTCGACCTGATCACAGTTTAATTTCCAAAAGTACATAGCTTCTAGAGTACTCCTATGTTGATTCCTAACGTTTTGACGCGATTACATCGAAACGGATCCATAATACGTATAGAACATTGACTTTCCTCTCCTCAGAGTATGCGCACGAGGTTGTGCTCCCAATTTTAACGAAGTTCGCTCCTACTGCCCTTTTGACACCGGAAAATGTTTAATTATGTATCTTGACATCGGTACGAATCCAATGATACCGAAATTATCAAAATCAAATTTTGGAGATTTGACGGTCGTGGGTTCGAAACCCGCAATTTTAACATTTCTTGTTTTTGATGAATTTGGACTGTCCTCGATGCGTCCAATACGAATTGAGTAATGGTTTTGTTATTTCATGTCATTTAAGGCTATCAAATAGCGATTTATTGTTCTACGATGAAGTTGGAGGGCTGAGCTTTATGAATTTAGATTATATGGGTGTTCTCCTTTCATTTGACACCTCACTTGCTATGATAGGATGGAAACTGGAATTTTTATTTTTTAAATCGATTTTCAAGTGCCAAAATGGCTCAAGTACATCGATTCACATTGCCTCGTTGAAAATCAGCTGAATCGGAGACATCGACTTTTTTGGTACACCCTGTATACCAAATGTATATGAATTCATGTATTTCATGGTAATTTGAGCCACTCTGTATATTTGATTTTTGTTTTTTCTTTCCGATGACAAACGCCACGTTCTTTCCAATGACAGGCGACAATGTTTTTTCCGATGACAGGTGGCCATGTTTTTGTCTTTACAACGTGGTCATGTTTTTCTCGCATGATGTCGGCCATGTTTTTTCCGATGACAGATGGCCATGTTTTTTTTCACAATGACAGACGGCCAAGTTTTTTCCTTGAATTATGTCGGCCATGTTTTTTCTCTCAGCTGCCAATGAAACACCCTGTCTATCTTTATACTCTCATATTTCTCTCTTTCTCTCTCTCTCTGTCTTTCTCTCTTGTCCGGAAGGAGCTCCTATGAGGTGGGTCAACCCCAAATTTTCGGATCTCGCAGCCGCACCCTACTGACAGGATCAACCCCCGAATTTCCCACGGGCCAAAGCCACATTGTATACTTATTTCGTTTGTTTTCGAATCCAATACTGCTCATTCTCTCGTTTTCGTCGTTTTCGATACCAATACTGTTTTCGTCATTCTCGCATTCTCGTCGTTTTCGATACCAATACTGCGCATTCTCGTCGTTTTCGTCGTTTTCGTCGTTTTCGATACCAATACTGCGTCATTCTCGTCGTTTTCGATACCAATACTGCGCCATTCTCGTCGTTTTCGTCGTTTTCGTCGTTTTCGATACGCCATTCTCGTCGTTTTCGTCGTTTTCGTCGTTTTCGATACGCCTTCTCGTCGTTTTCGTCGTTTTCGTCGTTTTCGATACGCCATTCTCGTCGTTTTCGTCGTTTTCGTCGTTTTCGATACGCCATTCTCGTCGTTTTCGTCGTTTTCGTCGTTTTCGATACGCCATTCTCGTCGTTTTGTCGTTTTCGTCGTTTTCGATACGCCATTCTCGTCGTTTTCGTCGTTTTCGATACGTCGTTTTCGTCGTTTTCGTCGTTTTCGTTACGCTTCTCGTCTTTTCGTCGTTTTCGTCGTTTTCGTCGTTTTCGTCGCTTTTCGTCGTTTTCGTCGTTTTCGTCGTTTTCGATACGCCATTCTCGTCGTTTTCGTCGTTTTCGATACGCCATTCTCGTCGTTTTCGTCGTTTTCAATACGCCATTCTCGTCGTTTTCGTCGTTTTCGATACGCCATTCTCGTCGTTTTCTTCGTTTTCGTTGTTTTCGATACGCCATTCTCGTCGTTTTCGTCGTTTTCGTCGTTTCCGATACGCCATTCTCGTCGTTTTCGTCGTTTTCGATACGCCATTCTCGTCGTTTTCGTCGTTTTCTTTTTCGATACGCCATTTCGTCGTTTTCGTCGTTTTCGATAGCGCCATTCTCGTCGTTCTCGTCGTTTTCGATACCAATACTGCGCCATTCTCGTCGTTTTCGATACCTATACTGAGCCATTCTCGTCGTTTTCGATGGACCAAGGCCACGGTCCAACCCTCACATGTCCCTCTGGGCCAACATCACGGTTGATCAACTCAACCCGACACAGCCCAACTCAACCCAAATACGGCCGTTTGCACCCCACTAGCTGGACCAATCGCCGAAATTCAGCCGTTGACGTCCACATTCCGTCGCCAAACAGAACGCCTTCTCTCAGCACAGGCCGTTTGGCGGTGTCTTCTCTCCCCGTTCCACACACACCTATGCCACGCACCACTGTTTCAGCGACGTACGCACCCACTAGCAGAATCAATCCCCGAATCCGACACCAAACCTCCTCCGCCGTCTGCGGCCACCCCGTCATGAACCATGGCCCATCCCATCACAGCCAACCATATCTTTGAAGTCTTCGACCGCCCCACCAACCGTGTCTTTGAAGTCTACGACCCGCCAACGACCGTTGAAGTATACATTCCGTCACCATTCGACCCGCCAACGGCCTGCGCCTCAGGTATAAAATTTCCCCAGATTCTGGGGAAATTTTATACCTGAGGCGCAGGCCGATTTCCCCAGATTCTACGACTTTTTAAACGGGTGAAAAATGGCAACATCGCAAGTGGCAACGTTGGCGGGTCGATTATTGGTGACGGAATGTATACGTCAATGGTCGTTGGCGGTCGTAGACTTCAAAGAAACGGTTGGTGCCAAGACATGGTTGGTGGCGGTGGGATGGCTCGTGGGAAAGGTAAAAGCACTCGGCCCATGACGGAAACCTGGCGGAGTTGGTAGACGTAAAAGGTCGAAATGGCAACAGTGGGCCCGTGGGTAAATTGGGGGTTGGCCCATCTGGGGAATGTGTTCCATGACGTAATCCTGGCGGCGTCGGTAGACGTCAAAGGTCAAAATGACAACGTCAGACTTCAAGGCACCGTTGG
Source organism: Gonioctena quinquepunctata (assembly GCA_018342105.1). NCBI lineage: Eukaryota > Metazoa > Arthropoda > Insecta > Coleoptera > Chrysomelidae > Gonioctena > Gonioctena quinquepunctata. The sequence goes on along the minus strand of JAFIRS010006584.1, from coordinate 26,292 downwards.
CGGGTCGCTTGAGACCATGTCACTTCTGGCGCAGTGGTCAATTCTATTTATAGACAGGTGCGTACGTCGCTGAAACAATGGTGAAAAATGGCAACAGCGCATGTGAGTGGCAACATTGGCGGGTCGATTGGTGATGGAATGTATACTCCAACGGTCGTTGGCTGACTATAGACAGGTGCGTGAACGTACAGGTGGGTGGGCGGAACGTAGACTTCAAAGACACGGTTGGCTCCGCCATCACCAATCGACCCGCCAATGTTGCCACTCACATGCGCTGTTGCCATTTTTCACCCTTTGCCATTCTCGTCGTTTTCGATACCTATACTGAGCCATTCTCGTCGTTCTCGTCGTTTTCGATACCAATACTGCGCCATTCTCGTCGTTTTCGATACCAATACTGCGGCATTCTCGTCGTTTTCGATGGACCAAAGCCACGGTCCAACCCTCACATGTCCCTCTGGGCCAACATCACGGTTGATCAACTCAACCCGACACAGCCCAACTCAACCCAAATACGGCCGTTTGCACCCCACTAGATGGACCAACCCCCTACTTTCGGTCTTTGAAGGAAGTTTCTGGCCATGGGCCACCGGAAAAAGCTTTCCAACGGTGTCGTGAAGTCTGCCGTCGTCATTTTGACCTTTGACGTCTACCGACGCCGCCAGGATTACGTCATGGAACACGTTTCCCAGGTGGGCCAACCCCCAATTTACCCCCAATCCACAGCCACTGGTCAACACTCATCCGCTCACCTATGCCACGCGCCATTGTTTCAGCGACGTACGCACCCACTAGCAGAATCAATCCCCGAATCCGCCACCAAACCTCCACCGCCGTTTGCGGCCACCCCGTCATGAACCCACCAACGACCGTTGAAGTATACATTCCGTCACCAATCGACCCGCCAACGGTGCCTTGAAGTCTGACGTTGTCATTTTGACCTTTGACGTCTACCGACGCCGCCAGGATTACGTCATGGAACACATTCCCCAGGTGGGCCAACCCCCAATTTACCCACGGGCCCACTGTTGCCATTTCGACCTTTTACGTCTACCAACTCCGCCAGGTTTCCGTCATGGGCCGAGTGCTTTACCTTTCCCACGGGCCATCCCACCGCCACCAACCATGTCTTCGGCCCCCCCCACCAACCGTTTCTTTGAAGTCTACGACCCGCCAACGACCATTGACGTATACATTCCGTCACCAATCGACCCGCCAACGTTGCCACTTGCGATGTTGCCATTTTTCACCCGTTTAAAAAGTCGCAGAATCTGGGGAAATCGGCCTGCGCCTCAGGTATAAAATTTCCCCAGAATCTGGGGAAAAATTCGTCTGCCCAAGTGCCTCCATCCCTGCTCATACCCTCCAACTTACATACTCGAGGACATAGATGGACACCCCATTCGAGGATGTTTTTACGAAGCTGAATTACAAAAAACTCGATTTCCTGATATATATCTCGTAGAAAAAATTTTGAAGAGACGTGGAAACCGAATATTTGTGAAATGGCTAGGTTTCAGCAATGGAGCCAATTCCTGGATTGAAGATGATGCTATAGTTTGAACTTTAATATTTGTTTATCATTTAATCTTATTCTAATGAATAAAAGTTCACAAAAATTCAAAATTTATTTTTTTATTATGTTTCAATAAATATGACATAAAACAGAAACAAACATGTTCATAATAAAAATCTTAAACTAATACATATCACAAACATTCATTGTGAAGTTATTGTAACAAAAATTCAATAGTAAAAAAGGTCAATATAGGAAAACATTCGTTTGAAATCAGTTTTGAAGCTTCTTCAAACCACTGGATATATATATATATATATATATATATATATATATATATATATAATAGAATAGAATAGAATATTTATTGGTCCTTTATGATCAAATACATGATATAGGATAGGTCACAATGGGCATATATCCATTACGTCAATGTACAAATGACAGAAATATCATATATTGGAGTATATGTTCGGAGATTCAATAAAGAACCACACAAGTTATGGAGCCACAGAGTTGTGACATAGAAATATAAAATAGGTCACTAAGTAGCAGTGTGTACATATATAACATCAAATAATATAACAATACATCATAACAATATAGGAATATATAAAATATAATATAAGATTACATATAAACATAGGTTACCACTATAACATAGGTTACCACTATAACAATATAAAAAACCCCACAAAGTAAATTGACATGTACAGTTTACAGTTTTTCGATCACCTGAAAATGAGATATTTATATATATATATATATATATATATATTCTTTTTTCATAAATCTTTTTTTTTACCGAAGAAAAAAAAAATAAACTGCTTTTAAATGTATTAAACTACATAAATATATATGGTTTGTAGTTGCAAGTATATTTTGAAATTAGTTTTGAATCATAGTTTTCCATATCTTTTCAGAATATATGACAAATCATTATATAGTTTTATACCACTTAGAATATTGAGTAAGCAATGAAAATCAGAAAATGTAATTCAATTATTAAAATCGGAATGAAAAGTATTTTTCCAAATTATTTTTTGAATCTCATTTTACCATTTTTTTTTTTCAGACAATTCGGTAAATCATTATAAAATTTTATACCATTGTGAAAAAAAAATGATTGTTGACCAATATTCGTTTTATTATTATTGATGTGAGGTTGTTTGAATGTCTGGTTGGATGATATACACACTATCAACACGAAAAACGAAATTTGAATTTTTAGATGATTTTTTTTTTCACTAGATGAATGAATATACAATCTTAACCTAATATCCACATAAATTTATATAAAGTAAATGTTTCTTTTATTTAGTATCACTCTGAAAAAATATTATCCATCTCTCTCCGCCATCTTTGATATATTGCAGAAACCGCTTCGTAAGAGTTTTTCTTTTGCAAAAGTTCATCTGCTGCTTTCTTACAAAGTCGGTCATTATCTTGACGTTCTTTCTCGATACTTTTTCTAAGGCATCGGCTTGATCACGTAGGCTACACACTTTTTTTATGTCTTCGTCCAGCCTATCATTCACTTCTGCGCATTGTTTTATAGTTTTTTCTATATTGATGATGCTTTTCTTCATGTCACCATATTTTCGCAGTGATGACAATGATGAAAGAAAATCAGCCTCCATGCTTGTCGCAGATTTCGGTTGCATTGGTTTCCTTACCCTCTTAGGTGTTACAGATTTGGGCTGCCTTGGTTTTTCACCCTTGAAGTCTTAGGTTTATCATCTGCTTTCCTCCTTTTTATGTTCGTGGAGGTTGTGGGAAGGTCATTTGTGGTTTTCGAAACACATCCTAGTTGCTTCTCAAGGTCAGTTGTATTTTCTGAAACAGGTGGTGATTCAATACCTGCTAGGAAACCGCTACTGAGCTGCGCTGGTGCAGGTGCTTCGATTTGCGGATCGCTAAAGGATTGTGATGCTCCATTGATATTCAGGAATTCATCGAGATCATCGACATATGTTGTAAAATCAGGATTGATGGCTTCAGGAACTGTTGCAATATTATACATTTCACCTCCTTCGGAAACTTCCAATCGTCCTCTAGTGAGAAGCCCTTCTAATATGCTGGTATTTGTATTGTTTATGGAATTCATCTTCACTTAACTTGAAACTTATTTGTTATATTTCACGAACTCGTTTGAAGACTTGAAGAAACTGAATGGTTAAGTTCTACAAACTTGGCTTTTATAATTAGATTCCCATTTTGGCCTTCAGAATTGTGACATCATCACCCCTTCTTTATTTCACCCTACCTCACAAACTATTTTCATGGTCAAAACATTCAAATTCTCGGGAAAGAAATATCTCTTATTCATTTATGAATCCTATTTCAACTTTCACAAGTCACCACCATCGATACTATTTTTCACCCCCCCAACGCTTAAATTCTCAGGGAAGAAATATCTTCTATTATGGCATTTTATATAGGATACATTTTTTGTTTTTATTAAATTTTCGAAAATTATTTATAAACGTTTGTTATTAATATGTGACCTTCACACTTACAATATCATTACCCCACTTAAAACTAGTCCTTTCTCAAACATGTATAAATTCAAAAAAAAATTATAATTTCGAATTATTCGATCACATTATTCAGTATGGCTAAAGTTATAGCAACTGCAGATTCAACTACAGAATATACAATTGAAGAAGATGTTAGATCACGTCATATGCATAGTTTACTTGTTCAGGAGAATCATATCAGTTCAACCTCTACGAATACTGGTGATGAATTGGATGAGATAGAAATAGAGATGCAATCACAATTCAATCGGATGGATGATCGCTTCCAGATAAAAAGACTTCTCCTCGCCCTCTGCCCCTATAACATTAATGAATTTTTTGATAGTTTTAGATAAAATGTTTTGTCTGTCTATATTTTATATCTTATCTTATACACTTTATTTTTATATCTTATCTTATACACTTTATGTAAACCTTGTTTATATCTGACTTGTCCGATAGCCTCACAGCTCTATGGATTAAATGAAAATTGAATTGAATTGAATTGAGCAATGGTTGTCAATGGATCGGCAGCAGCGATTTGAATTCGATATGATGAATAATCTGAATGTACAAGATATATCAGACTCTGATTCAACAATCGCGGGAGAAGATATTGGATCAGAACATGAAAATAATGAAGCAGATTATGATTCCGATGCCACTATCGAATTGAATCTCGACTGAATGTTGTTTTATGTTTTTTATATATACCTCATTTATATTTCGAATAAATTGATTGAAATTCATATTTTTTTTCTCATTTCTCTGGGTGAAAGTGATATCATTAACTTCAGAGATTCTTTTTTTCTGGAGAATGTCTGTTGCAGAAGTGATTCCTTATAGGCTTATCAATCATAAAATCGTTGAAATATATCAGTAAGTTATTGAAAGTTTTTTCTTGTTTTTTTTATTTTATTATTACTGTTTTGAAAATGAACTGAAAATATTTTTTTTGTGGAAATCAAAACTTACTTAACAATACATACTAAATATGAGTGAAAACATATTTCTCCTGGACACCAATCTTTCCCTACATATATATTGTATTAAATGTTCTTTAATTTTCGATAAATAAAAAGAAATATGTGAATCATAAAAATTATGCCGACGACCTTGCTACACACGATATTCCTAAATTCATTTCTCAGATATCAATGTGACCTCAGACATATAATAATGTTACACTGTTCACAAATCTTCGATGACCTTGTATATGAATAATTACTGAAAATGCCCAAGAATGAAATTAAAATAAATTATGCCCTTTTATGGAATTACTGGCTAAGCATTCGACGACACGCTTTCTCTGAAGTTATATTCCCATTAATTTGACAAAAGAAGGATTAAAAATTATACCTTTTGTATGGAACTGATCATATCATGAGAATTCCTTTTCTGTTAGTAACCAGTCAACTGTGAGTCTTTAGGATTCATAATGCAATTCATATCTACTAATAGATTTCTGAAGACCGATTAAGGTATACAAACTACTTTCTTTGTACTTGAATTATATTTCACAAATATATTTTAACAATGTGGAAGATTACATTTAATGGCCTTGAATTATTTCAGACATCATATATTCGAGTGTCCAATCGGAAGGTCATTTCCATTTTATTTTTATTACGTACATGAAACTATGATTGGCTAGGAAATATGTTATTTTCTCAGATATCGAGAGATTATTGAAATATTTAGTTCCTTATTGATTTCATAGGTTTTCAAGAATTTGTTGAACATTGAGATATATTTGGAGTTTTTTCATTACTATTTTCTTGTTTTTTTTATTTATTATTACTGTTTTGGAAATGAACTGAAAATATTTTTTTGTGGAAATCAAAACTTACTCAACAATACATACTAAATATGAGTGAAAACATATTTCTCCTGGACACCAATTTTCCCTACATATATATTGTATTAAATGTTCTTTAATTTTCGATAAATAAAAAGAAATATGTGAATCATAAAAATTATGCCGACGACCTTGCTACACACGATATTCCTAAATTCATTTCTCAGATATCAATGTGACCTCAGACATATAATATGTTACACTGTTCACAAATCTTCGATGACCTTGTATATGAATAATTACTGAAAATGCCCAAGAATGAAATTAAAATAAATTATGCCCTTTTATGGAATTACTGGCTAAGCATTCGACGACACGCTTTCTCTGAAGTTATATTCCCATTAATTTGACAAAAGAAGGATTAAAAATTATACCTTTTGTATGGAACTGATCATATCATGAGAATTCCTTTTCTGTTAGTAACCAGTCAACTGTGAGTCTTTAGGATTCATAATGCAATTCATATCTACTAATAGATTTCTGAAGACCGATTAAGGTATACAAACTACTTTCTTTGTACTTGAATTATATTTCACAAATATATTTTAACAATGTGGAAGATTACATTTAATGGCCTTGAATTATTTCAGACATCATATATTCGAGTGTCCAATCGGAAGGTCATTTCCATTTTATTTTTATTACGTACATGAAACTATGATTGGCTAGGAAATATGTTATTTTCTCAGATATCGAGAGATTATTGAAATATTTAGTTCCTTATTGATTTCATAGGTTTTCAAGAATTTATTGAACATTGAGATATATTTGGAGTTTTTTCATTACTATTTTCATGTTTTTTTTCTAAGTTCAAAACTGTGGGAGTACACCTGAAACGTTGAATATCGTTTTTTATTATTTCAACGCGGTTTCCTGAACGATTCCGGCAAGAAATTATATAATATCTGATATGAAGTTCCACAATTGATTGGAAATGAAAAAATTCACGATGTTGCCTTGCCTATAATATTTTTTCCAGTGGTGATAATTAATTTCAAAAAAAAAATCTTGCGAGTAAGAGGGTAATAAAAAACAATTAATTATTCACACGCCTGAGCTAAGAATTTTATTGGTAAAATAGGTTAACTCCCTAATACTTCAAAACGTTAAATTATATAAAGTTGTTCACTCATTCGTGATACTACAATACTAAAATTGTCTAGAACAAGTTTTTTCTTTTTTTATAATACTCCAGAAAAACTATTCATTTATTCGGGAATTCTACGGGGAAGTATGCTCGATCCACTGTTGTGTATGTTTTGAATGATTTGCTAGGCTTTACCCAAGTTGGTAGTTTTTAATGTTATCACATATCTTGGAGATAGCAACAGAGTGGACACGAATTTGCATTCCACAAAAATAAATTATATGACTCATAGTTGGTCTCAAATATTGAGAAAAAACAAAATCTAACTTCTTGGAAAAAAATAAAACACTTTTATAATCAATACATGTACTAAACATTTTTTTTTGTACAGCTTTCATATTTCATTTATATGATGAGTTTTGGATACATGGAAATTGGAAAGTGACAGTTTATTTGATGAGTTGGTTACGTTTCGTTTCCATTTCTGCAATTTTTTTCATCCAATGCTCGTTGAGCTTTGCGAGATATTTTATTGGTGGCTTCTTCTATTGAAGTTTGTACAGATGTAATGATCATTTGATTGTTTTCTAGGATTTTATCTTCGAGAAAGGTACGAGTAACACAATCATTTTTATCGATGGGTGCGCCAGTGTTCTTCAAACGTTTTCCACTCAAATCATATTGTCCATCCGGCGATATCTGGAATCCTATACCAGGAGGACCTCGAAGAGCTGCTCGATAAATGATTTTTGTCTTGCGACCGAATTTATCTATACCTTTACTACTCATGCTGGCACTACGGTAAACCAAAGTATACTGATAATTTTCAGAAAATATTTCGAATAAATACAGTGTTTGAATAAATATGATACAAACAATTTGGAAACACCTCGCTTCATTATAATAGGTTTCCAAAATACTAATGCATCCGAGAACAGAACAATGGATGTAACGAAATTTATAAATGCAGACATAAATAATATCCGAGTGTATTTGAACTCTGAAGTGATCCATACGAGCGTTGGAATCTGGACTTTGATAGAAAATTAACCTCATCAGCATACTATGCATATGAGAACTTCCAACGTAGTTACTATGACAAGGAGATGAGTGAGCCACTTATGGATATCGGAATTCCAATTAACCATCACAGGGATATCAAGCTGAGTTCGAAACAAGAAAATCCAAATTTCCCAATAACACAAAAGTTTATGCACTCATTCTGCATGACACATTTCTAACATATAATGCATTGGATGGATCTGTTCGTAATTCCTATTGAATTAAAAAGTTTCTTTCTTTGTATCAATTATATTTAAACTTCTTTATTTATACCCTTATATTTTAATCAATTATTTTTCTAAGTGTAATAGGTTGATAAATAATAAATGTATTTTATGGATTATTGAGTTTTATTTGAAATTTTTTTTTTACAATTTGATAGTATCCTAATCCACTGAATCATTATTGTCTTCATCTTCATCTCCATCATCATCATTAGTATGGGCTAGCTCATATTTCTGGATGATGTCATCAGGTAGGTATGGTAACAGATCGTGGAGAAATCCTTTCAGATCACATTTAACTATTTCCTCACAAAACTGGTACAAGTCCATATCTCCTTCACCGAATTTATCACAAAGATCCGCACCGGAGCTATACTGCTCATGTTTCTGCGAACACCGTCGAACTTCATCTTCATCGTAGCAAACACTCAGGTCATAATTCATTGCATGAAGGGCGTCCCAACTCAAGGCATCCAAGTAGGAATGCAGTCTTTCAATGGATGAATGTATATCAACAGCTTTTTTCCAACTTTCACTAGAGTAAAACATCCACATATTCAGAAGTCTGAAAGAAAGAAAATAAAAAAAAGAATTATTGCCCAACAGAGGTTTCACTGGTAGAACTTACCAAAAAAAAAGAAGTTTCGACAAACAATATTCTAGTAGATTCAAATAAAATGGATTATCTATATTTTACATAAAACTACTTTACTATATCCTAACTTTAAAATAAACTATAGAGTATGTGAAAAAAAAGAGTTGAATTCATAGGATAAAGTAAAATTTCACCAGCGTTCGTGTTCTTAAACCTCCCGAGATTTGTGGACTTTGTCCCAAATATGTGAGTGAATACTGGCCAACAGAAGCATTGATGCAAGCTTCATCACTATCTTTGAATTGGTCAGCAATACCTTTAGGCAACCATGATTTGAATGGTTGACTTTCATAATCTTCTTGTAATATTAGAGAAATCGACCTACCGAATCGGGTGGAATAAACCGTCATGCTTTTTTATAATGAAAGTTTTATCCACCGGCAGGGAAGATATTGTTTTTTGTTCTAAATCCACCCTTTGCATAATAAATGAATTGATTTTTTCCAAATCTACTTTAATGAGAGACATAGTAAAGAGCTTACGATAAATATATATATATATATATATATATATATATATATATATATATATATATAGATTATTCACACTGAAAATACGTTAACTCCACTACCACTTTTGTTGTATTTCACACTTGTTTGTTAACTGCTAGAAAGATATCTTACTTTCGATTTCTCACCAATGCATCCATCTTTTTTATAAGAGGTAAAAATCCCCACTCTACTACATGTGAGTGAAACAACTCAATGCATAACACCCCAAGGTCAAAACTCCAATGCTAAACTTTACCAACACACCTCAAGTCAAAATTTAAAATTCAAGGAACAAATTTCGAGGTCAAACTTTACCAACACACACCTCAAGGTCGCACTTCGAGGACAAGGTCAAGGTCACAACCCTGAACACGACCACAAACATCCCAAGGTCAAAATTTCAAGGTCATTATTTCAAGATCAAACTTTACCAACACACATCTTAAGGTCGAACTTCAAGGATAAGGTCAAAACCCTGAACAAACGACCACAAAACCCAGGTAAAAATCTTTGGAAAATTTAAGGCAATATTTCAAGGCAAAATTTCAAGGCAACATTTCCAGGTCAAACTTTCAAGGTCAAACTTTTCCAACACCCATCTCAAGGTCGAACTTCAAGGTCAAGGTCACTACCCTGAACACGACCACAACATCCCAAGGCCAAAATTTCAAGGTCAACATTTCAAGGTCAAACTTTCAAGGTCAAACTTTACCAACACACATCCCAAGGTCAAACTTCAAGGTCAAGGTCAAGGCCGTGTGACGTCATAGTGGTGGGGAGAGCCAGAACCGCTTAAATCTCTTACTGACATGTATGCAAACTTCCAAGAGAGTTATTATCATATTCACACCAATCAACCTTTATTGACTCCAAGTGCATTCAAAACCACAGCTCCATTAATACATATCGACTGTTCACGACAGAAAGAAGTTATCCAAAGTGGGTCAATAGTCTTGAGAATTGAGTTGAGACAGCTGACGCAACTTCGAAGAATATATCTGCATACTGTTTGATTCTACATGAAAAGGAATTTTCCTATAATCCATTAACAAAAATTGTAAAACAACATTAGTGCGCATGTTTACTGAAACGATATTAAGCATGTATTCTAACACGCAATCATCAGTTTCAATATGATATCAGTATATCGAAGAAAGTTAAAGCAACATCATAGAAATATCAAAGCACTGAAACACTTGATCGACTTGTACAATTTCAATCGAGTTGTGACCAAGAAGTTTGCTAATCTAAAAATATGATTTTGGTGGTTGATGTGCAAGGATTCAAAATCGAGAATAACAAATTCATCGTGAAGGAATTGGCAGCATTCGATGGAAAAAGGATTTCACATTTTATATTTAAACCACCGTTCCCTATGAATATGCTACCTCCAGCACTCCACAGTCAAGCGACATGGTTGATGAACAAGTATCACTGTATAGAATGGAGCGATGGATTCACACCCTTACATCAATTTGGAAATATTGTGAAACGACTAACCACAGATGTAGATATGATTTACATGAAAGGTCGTGAAAAAGCTGTTTTCAAACAATATACCAATACTCCGCTCATAGAATTGGACGAACACCCAAATTGCAGATGTCTGAACCCTGCTGTTTATTCCATATTAAGAGTGATTGTATATGTGCACTTTCAAATGTTTATTATCTTTATGAGAATTTTTTAATGAAAGAATAAATATTATCAGGAATATTTGTATTTCATTTATCCTTCAACAGGTCATGAAAGGTTATTGAACCTCGTTCTGAACTAGTATAAACCGGTTTTAAACCACTATTCACAATCATCAAACTGGTTGATACAATTTCCCCACCAACACTATTATAGCTTCAACAATATATTTCTATTAGTATCGTTGAGCTATCATCAAGAAATGAAGTGTGAATATTGTACTAAGGATTTTTCCACTTCGCGTACTTTGTTGCGACATATACGTAAAAATTGTTCCTTCAGATGCGTTTATCCAAAAAGAAGAAAATTGAATAATGCAACAGTGGCAGATATCCTACCAACCTCGAGTCGACAAAAAGTGAATTTAACCAAAACACATATGGGAAATGGTATAGAAAAACTCCATCATGCATTCACAAACAGAATAGTGAGTTATCGATTCTCCAGTGCGAAATCAAATCTGGATTATAACAGCTTTTTTCAAGAAGTGAAATCCAAAGTTCTGGATATTATCTGGAATATCTCAACAAATATATCAACTTGAAAATAAATTTAGAACTCTTTGGTCAGTATGTGATACCCGAGAAACAGTTATCTGATATAAAATCTTTCAACACTAGGAATAAAATAATAACGCTCTCCATGGACTTGAACCAAATATATGAAGATTTCAAAAATGAGATGATGACAAAAGCTTCAGAGTTTTCTGAAAGACAACCTGCTTGGAGTCTCGAGAAGATTTGGTTTGTGGATGTGAATATAAATAAATATACTCCACTTTCTGCATCTTCATATATAAAATTACCAAGAGCCATAGAAGCCAAAAAAGCTGTGTTGAATTTGTCTAACGATGATAGACATTGCTTTGCGTGGTCTATAAATGCAGCAATATTTCCTGCGAATGGTACGTCTACAAACACTGCCCCATACCCCCATTACAACACATTATTAAATTTTGAGGGGATTGACTTTCCTGTGAAATTGAAGGATATATCGAAATTTGAAATTCTGAATCATATTTCGGTGAATGTGTTTGGAGTAGATATCCACTTCAAAGATAGTAAATGGATAACCGACATCGTTGGACCATTGTATTTCACATCAAACCGATCGCCAACACATGTTAATCTTCTACTTCTCAGCGATGATGAAGGGAATAACCATTACTGCCTCATTAAAAACTTGTCCAAATTGGTTTCCAAACAAAAATCAAAACATGATGGTCGAGTGTATATTTGTGATGGATGTCTTCAGTTCTTCCCGAAACAGGAGAAATTGAGTACTCATCAACTTCATGATTGTAACCACATTTGTGTTACACTACCAACATCAGATATAATTATCAACAAATTTGGTGAGACATTACCCGGAAATATTCTTAAATTTACCAACTTACAAAAACAAATGCAAGTTCCTTTTGTGATATATGGAGACTTTGAAAGTTTACTCAAACCAATTCATCATAGTGAACCGAGTGATACAAAATAGTTTTCTTTAAAAGCTTATGAACATGTCCCTTACTCATTTGCTCTGTATGTGAAATGTACATTTGATGATAAGTATTCTCAGTTTTTCCAATACCGAGGAGTTGATTGTGTTGATGTATTCGTGAAGAAATTGGATGAATATGTTTTTGATATATACAACACTCACTTGAAACATGTGAAACCAATGATTGCCCTTACTGAGTAAGAAGAATACAAGTTTCAGACGTCACCAACATGTCATATATGTGAAAGACCCTTCACATCGGAAGATATAAGAGTTCACGACCATAATCACCTCAATGGAGCCTATATCGCTGCAGCGCACTCAATTTGTAATATACATTATAAACCTTACTGAGTAAGAAGAATACAAGTTTCAAACTTGACAAACTACGATTGTCACTTGTTCATGAAATGTACTAAGGAGAAAGATTTCGCTATTGCACAAAATACAGATAAATATGTTTCATTCCCAAATCAATTTTGGGGAAATCAATGAAAAATTCGAGATACTTATATAACACTGAGGTTTGTGGATTCTTTCCGATTTTTATCGAAATCTTTGGATAAATTGAGTCAAACATTGGAATCTTCCCAGTGTAATGAGATTAGGAAATATTTTCAAGACGATAAAACATTTAATATGATACGACGTAAGGGAGTCTTTCCTTATTCATATGTTGATTGTTTCGCAAAGTTGGAGCAAACCTCTTTACCAAATCAATCTGATTTTTTCGATACCCTCAGTGGAGATGCTCTTTCCGACAATGATTATGGTAGAGCGCAGGAGGTGTGGGCAGTATTTGAATGTTCGACGCTTAGGAGAATATTCTGATATCTACCTGAAATCTGATGTTCTCCTTCTTGCCGACGTCTTTGAAAACTTCCGAAAAGTATGTTTGGATAAATATAAGTTGGATCCTGCTCAATACATGACAGCACCATCCCTGAGCTGGGATGCTATGCCCCGTTATACAAAAATCGAATTACAACTGCTCACCGATATCGATATGCAGCATTTTTTCAAGAAAGGTATTAGAGGTGGAGTCAGTCAGTGTCGCAAGAGAAGAGCTATTGCAAATAATGAATTTGTATCTACATATGATCCCACCAAGCCAAAATCTTTTATTGTGTACCTAGATGCTACAAACTTATATGGTGCTGCAATGAGTGAAATTCTTCCCACTGGTGATTTTCGATGGTTGGAACAGAATGAAATTGATAATTTTGATTGCCTGCAAATTGAAGATACATCATCAAAAGGTTTTGTCTTGGAAGTTGATTTGGAATATCCACAAACTCTCCACAACACACATAACGCTTTACCATTCTGCCCCGAAAACATCATACCCCCTAAAAGTCGATACCCCAAGTTGATTCCCAATTTACATAATAAATTTAAATACATAATCCATTATAAAAATTTGAAGCAATGTTTATCATATGGATTGGTATTGACAAAGATTCATAGTGTTGGAATTTTCACAATCTCATTGGTTCAAACCATATATTGATCTCAACACCAACTTACGAAATGCTGCTAAAAATGAATTTGAGAGTGAGCTGTACAAATTCCTCGTTAACAGTATTTACGGAAAGAGTCTCGAAAACTGGAGAACAGACAAGAATAAATTGTGTACTCATTGGAATAATTTACAAGGATCTATTGGTGCTGAGGGACTGATTTCAAAGCCTCGTTTCAAATCTTGTTCGGTTTTCAGTGAAAATCTTGTAGCTATCCAAATGGAAAAACTACAAATTTGCTACGATAAACCAATTTATGTAGGATTTTCTGTTTTAGATATTTCTAAAACAATCATTTACGAATTTTTGTATGGATTTATCAAACCTGAATATCAGGAGAATGCAACCCTTTGCTACACGTTTACGGACTCCTTGATATTATACCTACAAACAGACAATGTATATGAGGATATAAAAAACAATATTGATTATTTCGACACATCCAATTTGAAACAAAACAACGTTTTTGGTTTGCCCGTCTCTCTGTCAACCCCCGGGAAGTTCAAGGACGAACTACCTGATAACATTATAGAATATTTCTATGGTCTGTCAGCAGAGACATATTGTGTTAACTCTGTAGATCTATCAACAAACGATTCGAAAACTATGAAAAAAGCCAAAGGTGTCTCCAGGAATGTTGTGAAAAATTCTATTCACTTTTCCGATTATGTACGAGTTTTGGAATCGGAGACTTCCATATTACGGAAAATGTATACATTCAGTTCTACTTTACACACTATTCATACAGAGCTCAAGAATAAGATGATGATAAAAGATTTGTTTTTCCGAATGGGGAAACACTGGCCTGGGGGCATTATTTCTTGGAGGGGAATTCCAAGTTGGATGTATTATTAAATATAGCTGAAAAGTTTTAATTTATTTCATACAAATAAAACAATTTGTCGAGTTTAGTAGTTTTATTCAATTACACAAATACATAATTCAGTATTTTTATACAGAAGTGACATCTAGATTGAGCTTGGGGGCAACCATCTACGTGAGTGCGCCATTCTGGACGATTGTAGTGTACAAAACAAGGTAATTGAATTTGGAAATTGAATTCCTGTCTATATTTGTGTGGTAGTTTATACCATGCATAGAGCAATTCCAGTGGTCTCACCTTGTTGCTTAGATAATCCAAGGGAAAATATTGGAGTTCTTCAGCACTGAACTCCTCTAGGGGAATTCCCTGTTTATGCTTAGAAATGACAGCATTCCCAATACACTTTGCACATTCCATTGTGAAGGATGTCAACTAGTGAAGTGAGGAGTAACACTGATGAGCACACAGCTATATAGTATATTAACCAATGAACCTTGGGTAATGTAGACTCCTTTTTTTTATCTGCATATGGTGGGGACAGATACAACTGATTCCATTCAGTTTTTTCTGTGGAATTGTTTCGCCTCATCAGTAACTTGAACTCTGTACTATTTTTTGATATTGGATATTTCCAATATCTCACATTATCACTTGTATAACGCCTCATTCGATGCCAGTAGAGCGACCATGTCTCATTTTGAGTGCCATTACTATCAAATCGAATGAATACCTCTTTTACATTTCGAGATTGATGTAGAAATAAAATTCCTTGTGAAATAGCTTGTAAAATCAACATGTTTGTTATCATCTCGAGATCTAAAACACAACTGATGTTTGTATACTATTTTATTCATATAAAAGACAATAGTATTTCATATTTTTATTTTTCATTTTTTTGTTTTTCCAATTTGTCATGTCGTAACCGCTCTGCCTGTCGAAATTTTTTCTGTTCTTTTTTTGATTTTCCAATCAACGGTTGCCTGATGATGTCCCTGTCCAGGTTCGGAGTATATGTTTCATAGTTGTCTGCGTCCCAGTTCTCCTCTCCTTCTAGGGTGGACGGGATTGGTGGATCCCTTATGAAATATGGGACACTGGTGGACATATCTGGGACACTGGTGAATACATTCTTCATCCCATTTTCAACACCTTCCTGACACATAGTAGTGGATTGGATCTTCTCCATGTCGGGTAGGTGAATTCGAAATTCCGTATGGATCCACAATGAATTTTATCTTTACTTGATGTGGACAAAATTGTAAACAAGTTCTACAACACTTTAGAATCATTATGACTCTACTTCGAAAAGAGTTCTGTGCTATATAACGGGAGATCGATCTACAATTACAACAGATGCTACGTTCTGATACTTCTTCCATACTATTCTCTTCAATATATATTGTAGATCCCACCCCTCACACACTTGAAGTTAGATCGGGATTAAACCAGTTTCTACAAGTTAATGTTCGATGAGTGTTCCATGAACTGGAAAACCAGTTTGATATTTATATTTTCTACAACACCAGATCCTGTCAAACTAGTTTCCAAAGTCAATGTTCTAGGAAGATTCAATGAACTGGAAAACTGGTTTATATTTCAAGGTTAATGAGTTTTGAAGAGGGGATGTTGATATATATTCAGACATCTTTGGAATATTCGTCACTCTCATAATACTGTTCACTCATCTTGATATATTTTGACACAACAATTATATAGGTCTACAATGGCGGACTTTGGTGATTTTAGTAATTCTGAGTTGATGGACTTTGATATGGAAAACTTGGATTTCAAAATCGAGAAGACAATTTCCTTCCGCGGACAAGAATATCTCAAAAGTACGGAATTATCTGCAGTGTGTATAACGGAAAATTTCTACACGATTCCAAGAGATATTGAAATGAAATTTTGTCTACGACATATTGGAAAAGCTAGATGAAGATGTCGAATGCCTGCATAATTTTCGACATTATAGTGGATCTGTAGACACTGTAATACCTGAAGTTAGCCACTGTTTTGCTTGTAATGCAGCGGTATATCATCAGATTTTATGCAAACATTGTTTTATATGTAACGCCTCACTGAATTCAACTTCCCACACAATGGAATCTCCACAGATAT
Source organism: Gonioctena quinquepunctata (assembly GCA_018342105.1). NCBI lineage: Eukaryota > Metazoa > Arthropoda > Insecta > Coleoptera > Chrysomelidae > Gonioctena > Gonioctena quinquepunctata. The sequence continues at coordinate 9,233 of JAFIRS010006584.1, read as the reverse complement.
CGGCTCCACGAGAAGCTCCACGAATACAAGAAGAAAATTGATTTGTGTTTATAAACATATTTAAATAAATATTGAAATATATTTTTTGTGCTTTTTTTGATACATCACTCACTATAACATCTTCATATTATACTTATTTTTATCCCTATATGAGAACCTGAAGATGCACGTGTATTTTTTCAAATTATTATCTATCATCCCACAAAACCTGTATTGAACTCATATTTAAGTGTATATCAGATCTCCTGTAGTACCCTACAGAGAAGCACTCATATTATTGAACTAACTCTGACTTTTTAATAGTTACATTTTTTTCCCCATTTTTCTATCACAGCAATTCTCATTCTCTCTTACTTTCTTGTATTGAAAATACATTCTTCTTATTCTATCACGTCATCGATCATCATCTATCAAATCTTATACTATCAAAACATTGATATTAATACATACTATATTTTGCATTTGTTATATCATTTCTCATTGCCCACTATAACATCATTATAGAGAAGCACTCATATTCTTGAACTAACTCTGACTTTTTAATAGTCACATTTTTTTTCCATTTTATTTTTCTATCACAGCAATTCTCATTCTCTCTTACTTCTTTGTATTGAAAATACATTCTTCTTATTCTATCACGTCATCGATCATCATCTATCAAATCTTATACTATCAAAACATTGATATTAATACATACTATATTTTACATTTGTTATATCATTTCTCATTGCCCACTATAACATACTTATTTTTTATCCCTCTCTGATAACATCAAAGCTATATTGAACCCATAACGTACAGTGAATTCCCCGTCTAATACTCTAACAGTACATGTCTTCTCGGAGTGCACATCCTGAGATATTTTTTCAAGGTTATCCACTTTTTTTGAACGTCGCGTTTTCGTGTTCATCGCTAAAGATCAATGTATGTTACATAAGTTTTCGTGGAACTTGGAATGGAGATTCGTTTTCCCATCAAATGTTTGCAATTGTTCCTGTGTATGCCGGAGTATTGGATTGGGAAAAATGTTTTAGTGAAACTTAGTGAAAATGTTTTTTGTGTACGTAAACTGGTTCAGCTTGGAGGAACACTTTCAGATTCTGACGGTATGTTGTTTATTTATACATTGAAATGGGTCGTTGCTTTGAATGAACTTTTGTTTTCGCGCATGCAAATACTATATGTAGGTATGAAAAATTTGTATACGGAGGTAACGATCTCCAACTCTTCACAATTTTCACATTTTCGCCTATGAATACACATTGTACATTCTTAATACAGAGTGTTTTCCCAGGAATAAGCACATTTTTAACTGAAACTCACTTCCATGTCGAAGTAGTTAATTTTTTTCTACAGGGTGTCTACTCTACCTTCAGTATATATCATAGAGAACTACGAAAGATATGTAATAAAAATCAAGATGGTTAATATATATTTATTGTCAGTACATAGTCACATGTGTACATCGGGAATACTAAATGAACAATATTTATAATAATAATCGACTTTATTAGAAAATATATATAAGTTTATATAGGGTAAATGCTACAGGGTGTTTGCTCTATATATCATGGTGAAATCAGAAAGATATGTACTGCAAATCAAGATAGTTAATATATATTTATTGGCAGTCAATCGTCAGATGTGTGAAATTGGGACTACTACATACCACTCACTTTATTCAGCAATAGAAAATATATATATATATATATAATTAAAAAAGTATTTTTTTAATTTAATAATATTAATCAAACCCTTTTTTAATTCATGAGTTCTGATAAATACATTTTCATCCTTACTACCTACAGATAATGATAAACTAATTCTATTACTTATGATACAAAAACTTTCTAAATAATGCCAGAGACATAAACATGGAAATATTAACAGGGTTTATGAAGATAGTGGTTTTAATCCATATCAATGCTTGCAATTTTGTCTGCAATTGCTATGGATTTCTCCGTATCTTCATGAACCCTGGTCATTTTTCAACAGATCCTCTACTTTCTTTATCATACTGGCTAATTTTTTGTTTTTTTCAATTTTCTGGTTTTGAATATTTTACTTTTCCTTTCATCTCTCTGGCATTATTCATGGATTTTTTTGTTGTACCCCTTCTTCCCGAATATCCAAGTTCTTCAGGATTCATTCCTCCGAAACTCATCACGTATTTCGTCTATGGACTCGGCTATGGAATCCTCTTCTTCCCCCACCATGAAGATGCAGTCCGATGCCCTGGATAATGGTCTTGTAATTCCCATTCACCACCATTCACCCTCCTCAGGTGATTCTGCAGTTTGATACTCGGACTGCCCTCCTTCGGGTGAGCCGGTTCCATAAAACGGCCTGGGGTCAACGGAAGTGGTCTGCCTGGTCCTGGAGATGATGGTGGCTCTATGAATGGTCCAGGGGTGGTCGGCCCTGCTTGAATAACCACTAGGTCCTGGTGTTGCCTGTCTGGGGGTAAGATGGTCTCGTTGAATATCCTGGGGATGCTGTGGTATATTTCTTAGTTTGCTGCATGGTGTTCGTTTCAACTCTTGGAATAACTGATTGTAAACCTCCTCGAGTCTGGTATATATATTCGTTACCTCAAGAGGGATGTGCACAACCACTCGTTTTCCTTCAATTATCTTTGTAATTGCATTCCGCAACTTTGTAGATGTACCTGCATATTCTCAACTGCACTTTAATTGCATGAACTCATGAAAATGAGTTCCCAACATGTTTAATTTTATAATAGTCGCACACCTGCTTTGCTCCACCTATTATTCGCTATTATATCTCTACATTGTATCTAATGATAGATTTTATCTCCGGCCCTGGCGAGCAGATTTTCCTATTTCTTCTTTGGAAATTACTTTGAACAGGACATTCATCTGGAATTGACCAGCATTCTTTTCGTTATGAGGTTCAAGGGGTGTCTATACTCTTCTTATGTTTTTATTAATGTGGTTTTCTGGACATTCCTCATTACATGGCGGGTAAATTTCCAAATATTCATTGGCTTGCTAATATTTATATCGATACTTCTTTTTTTAATCGAATGTGAACATTCGAAAATACTCATACATTCCTCAAATTTCAGGATTTCTAATTTTTATAATATTTCCACAACTTATGAACGTATTCTTCATGATATTTCATTGATTGGAAAGTGAAAATTGAGCAATAATATTTTTTTAGGTTTCCCCAATAATAATAATTCCACAACTACTTGTGAATGTATTCTTCATGATATTTCATTGATTGGAAAGTGGAAATTTAGCAATACTATCTTTCCCAAAATTCCTCATGAAAAAATTAAAATAATTAAAACAACTACTTGTGAACGTATTTTTCCCCGACTTCCCCCATCTTATGTTTCTTTAAATGTTTTTTGGAAAATTTGGACATTCCCCATTACATGGCAGGGGACAATTTCTAAATATTCATTTGTCTTGTTTAATATTTTTTTTTTATCTTCATTTTTTAATCAATTGAACTTCGAAAATCTCATACATTCTTCAAATTTAAAAGGTTTTTTTTAAACTGATAATTTTTTAAACCCCCTAACGTATTCTTCATGATATTTCATTGATTGGAAAGTGAAAATTAAACAATAATATCTTTTTGGGGTTCCAAAAATAAAAATTTTTCCCCACTTGTTAAATTTTTTAATTCAATTAAATTAAATTTTTTTTTTCCCCCAAAGGGGAGGCTTTCGGCCCCAATCAGATATAAAAAAAAATTTTCATAAAGGGGTATGGAAAAAAAGTAAAAAAAAAAAAATAAAATTGTATAAAATAAAATTAAAATTAAAAAGAAAAAACTTTTTCCCCAAAACAAAAAAAATTCATTAATTTATGGGGGGGGGGGGAATTTTTTTTTATTTTTTTTTTGAATTGCCTCTTTCTTAATTTTTTAGTTCTTCAGGAAGAACGTTATAAATCTATCCCAGTATATCTGCGTTTTCCCGGTCTTAAACGAAAATTGGGTGATGGAAATTTTTTTTTTTATCTTGTTTTTACATGAGTGGTTATTCCCAAATTTCGTTGCTTTTTTATTTAAAAAAGTTTTTGGGCCATGAGGAAAATTTTAATTGTTTGAATAGCCCCTGCATGGGTCCTTAAAAATGCAAAGGATCGCAAATCCTTTTTTCACCAAAAAAAAATCATTAACTGCAAAAAATGTATTCTTCTGCATTGTTGGAAAGTGAAATTTAGCAATACTATCTTCAAGTTCCCCCGATAATTAATAATAATTCCCCCACTTTTGGGAAGTTTTTTTCGATAATTCTTTTTGGAAGGGGGTTCAAACTATCCTTGGTTCCCCATTATTTTTGGTTCTACATTATTGGGGTTATTCGGGGGTTATGGATTTCGGAAGGATTCTAAACCGGTTTGAAATTTTATCAACCTTTTCCTTTTTCACTATCATTCACCGGGAAAACCGGTTATGTTTCAGGAAGGATTTAAACCGTTTATACCGGTTATCTAATTGGGGCCCTTCGGTCCATATCCTACTGACTGACTAATACCTTCTATAAAAAATTATATATACGTTTCTTTTTTCGATTTTACCTGACTTAGAAAGGATCCAGGGAACTCTTTAACAGCTCCCCGTGATCTATAGAATACCTGGCTTTTCAGGAATACTTTTTATATCGTCCGACGTTTCCTCTGATTTTCATATTGATTTCCATAGTGAGTTCGGAATTCATTTTTTCACAACATTTTTAACGACGTATCTTGGGTTTCTTCAACCTGAGAAAAACTTTTCCAAAAATTTTATCGTAAGGGGATCTTGTCCTCTTTTTTTTATTATCGCTCTATCAATCCTTTTTTAGCTTCCTCATCTTCCCAAGCTACGTTATCCCACGTTAACCCCTTTAAATTTGGGGATAACGGACTGTTCGGGGGCAAAGGGTTAAAATCCTTAGACCATAAAACCTTCCCTAATTTTTTTTCGATATGGTCCAATTCAGTCTTTTGATCGTCTTACTAACATCTTATGAAAAAAATTCTCCCTTGGGTGAATTTTCTCTATCGTTTAAACCATTGTTCGAAATTTCCTCTATCCATTTAATTTCCGTTGAACAGAGCCTTATTCCCATTTTTCTACCTCGGGATAACCCGGGGGGTTTCTCGGGGGTTTTCCGGGGGATTTTAATTTTAAATTTTCCTTTTTTTCCCCTTTTTCCCAAAAACCCGTATTTTCCCCTTCCTCATAAAAGTGTTTTTTCCCCGGTCATATTCTTTTATTTCCTTTTTGGCGGTCTTCTCCCTTTTTACTTTCACCTTCTAAAAATTGATATCCAACAAATTTTTTCTTCAAAAAGTTGATCGCTGCTCACCGCACCGTTTTTTTTAGGAGGAAGGTTCCACCCCCAGATGCAAAAACCCTCCCAAAAATTTTTTTTTTTTCAGATTTCCCCTTTCCCCTTAATTAGTTCCCAATTTATGAGGTTTCAATGGTGAAGCATGTCATCCTTAAAGGGCCCCCCCTTCACCTCAAAGTCGTTTTAAAACCCCCCGCACTACCTTCAAATTAATTTTTTTTTTAATCCGGATGGGGAAAACTTTCTCCCCTTTTTTCTAAAATAATTTCCCCGCCCGTTTCAATGTAAATTTTTTTTTCTCTGATTTTCATTTTTCCCTAAGTTTGTTCAAAGTTTTTCCCTTTGTTTTTTTAGTTCTCTATTTTTCTTGACAGTATTTTCATTTTTAAAAGGGTTTTCCAAATTATCCACTAAATTTCCCCCTTGGGGTGATCGGCTCAAAAACCCCGGGATGGAAATACATTTTCCCGGCCATTTATTTGGGCTCACTCCCCCAAAAATTTCTTTTCGTCCAATTTCTTATCCATTCTTCCATTGTGTGGTTAATTGGACATTCTCTGATTCTCCAATTTTTCCTTGAATTTCCTTTCCATTTTCCCAAATTTTCTATCAAAACTTTCCATCCATTTTCTTACGATAAATATGTTTGGGTTCGTAGGGATTAATAATCCCCCCCATAAATACTTCCCCACGCTCGATCAATTTAACGATTTTTTCTAAAAAGTCCCCTAATAAATTCAACTCAAATGGTCGCAATGGGAAAAATTCTGGTAAATTATTTTCTATTACCCTGATGGGTAGAAAAACTGTTCCTATAAAAGGGAAAAAAAAAATTTTCCCCCTACATCGCAAGTTAAACTTTTCTTCATATTTAATTTTCCCCGTGATACAAAATGGGGCCGGAAACTTCGGGATGTCTAAAGAATGGTGAAAAAAATTTTATTTCAAAACTATCTTCTCTGGGCCTCTCCTGTTGTATGGTAAAAATCGTTTGCTTGGCCTCTTTATTTAATTTTTGACTTACTGTGGCTGTTTGGGTTTTTCCCAAAAGGAATTGCGCCCTTGGTTTTAAAATTCCTATCAACATTTCTGGGATTTTTTTTCGACAATTTTGGCCAAAAAATTCCCCTTTTCATTCAACGATAGCAGATTCGTTTTCGTTTAAAATTTAGCTTTCCTCTGTGGGGGCAATACGTTTGTGCGGCCATTCCCAATTATATTCCTGAAATTTTGTCTGTTGGTTTGGTAATTTTTTTAATTAATTCTTCTTTTCGGTAAGTCTCCTTCCTTCAACGTCCCTGGACTGCGGATAAAAACTTTTTTAATGGGGTCAAAAACCCCCCCTTTCGAGCGAAAATTTTGTCTTTTCATTCTTTTCAACAATATTCTTTCAAAACGTTTCCCTTTTAAACAAAAATTTTTTGCCGGCAAACCTTAAAAGGTGCTGAATACTGGCGACATGTTTCTGAGCCCCGTCTGCATTCTAATAATTTCTTTTGTCCTCCCCCGGTATTTTAGTTAGGAATTTTCCCCCAAGCCCTTTTCAGGCCCCATACACGTGGTTCTTAATTGGCTCCCCTCATTAATTGTTTGGCTTTCCTCGCAATTTAACCCCGTACTATCATTTTTGAAATTTCCAGTTTGCAAGCGCGGCGTATCTTCTAATTCTAAAAGTCGGTTTTTTTCGATTTTTAAAAATATGGCATTGTAAAGTAAAAGCATAGTAGGTTCCTAAAAAATAAAACCCCTGGGGGGCTTCGAGTAGTCTCGGGGAAGTCATGAAAAAAAAAAATTACTCTTTCAACAAATTTCAATTATTTCCAAAAGTGCCCAAGGTGGTCTGCATAAACCTATTTTCTTTTTTTTCCACTTTAAAAGAAAATTTCCTTTTTCAAGTTATTTTCACCACCAACTTTTTTTTTTTTTTGAAAAACCCTATTGGGGTTAATTTAAAACGTTTATTCCAAAATTGGTGGCTGCTTAACCACACAGTTTCTGATAATTAAAAAAAGGAAAACTTTTTTTACTGTTTTTTCATTGGATAATTTTGTTTTGACATCCTTTGCAAAATTAAAAATTTTTTTTTTTTCTGTAAATGAACCTCACACCCCACATCAAATGTCGTGGCTACAGGTGTTATTAAAAACCCACCGCCTCAAAAAATTTTGGGGGAAAAGGGGGGGGGCTTGTTTGAAAAATACACTGACCACCTACTTTATGGGTTTTTCCCCCCTCAGGGCGTTAAAATAATCCCCAAACCACTCCAAATGGGTGATGGCCCCTTTTGGGTTTTAATTACCCAAATTTTTATTGAAAGGGGGGTCTTAACCCCCAGGGGGGGTTTTAATCAAAAGTCTTCGATTAAAATAAAAAGATCTAAAGGCTTTTTTCCTCTCTACCCGGAGATAGTTGGCGTGGGTTTTCTTTATAATTAGTTACAGACCTTACTTTTTCAATTCACAGGAAAAAAAGCCTGGAAGATGAAATAAAAATGAAAAAATTTTAACAATCTTTAAATCACAAGATCTATAACATAACCAATCAAAACAAAATAAGCTATTTCGCTATCAAATAAATTATAGAAGATGATAGTATTTAAATTTTGGTCTACAAAGGGTAGTCACTAAAATTCTTTTTCTCTTTATTCTTATCCTTTTACTTTCAACCCAAAGGGATAATGCATAACCCTGTATAAAATGTAAAAAAATTTAGGAATAAAAGGGGCTCGGGAATTGACTTTCCCCATGATCTTTCAACGTACTTACGTTATTCTCGGTAATCACTTGCACTCCATTAACAATTGATTAAACGGTAGACATTATTAAATTTTATGCCCCATTAATTTATTTTACGTTTTATTATTTCTTTGTGTCTTGAATTTATCAGCTCTTTTCCTGGACTATGAATGGATTTGCAATGGGCATAGAATTTTGCCCGATTTAATACCAATAAACAGATGATGAACCGGTAGTTATTATATTGGTGACCATTTTACAGAGATTACTTTTTTTTAACAATAACTTATTTGCCCAAGGAGAGATTAATGATGCAACCAATTTCACTTCATTAGGCATTATCTTGAATTACTTGTTTGTTACTTCCTTATTTCAGCTGAATATAATTGTACTTGTAATAACGATTTCTAATTAAATGCTCCCTACATGGAGTCAAGTTTATCGATGTGTCAATTATTACCCCTTCTCTGTTTTTTTATTCAAGTTTCTTTTATATATATATCCTGTCCCTCCTCTCGTTTGTGTTAATCCATTAATTTCATTCGTGATTTTTTGGTGTACTCATTAATTGTTTTATTATACTAGCGCATAAGAATGCTTCAAATAGACCGCCCCTCCGATGATGTATTTATAGATTTTTTTTTGTGCGGTCGGCATCGATCCATTTAAGGTCGGCCCTTCACGATTTGATTTATTAACGGGGAAAAAATTTCTCCTGTATATCCACCGCGACCAATGAGTTACTCTTCAACCGTATTAGGTCATTAAATAAACAGTCTGGGATAATTATGCATTCCTTCGAGAGTTAATGGTACAAGTGTTAGAACTTGATAATGGTTATTTTTTTTTTTTTAAATTATTTTGACCAGGCATGGCTGCACTGTCAATCACTTCGTTTTCAGTTTTAGATATTTTAAATCAGTTTTTCCCCATCAAGCCCCTTTTGACGACTTCCCCACAAAACGTATTAACCTTCAGCAGGGGAAATTTTTTAACATGTTATTGATTCTACGTTTGAAAAGGCTGAAAACGTCTTTGAAAAAATTTTAAAGGGATCTTTATGTGTCAAATTTATGATTACCCCTGCGAACTCGTCCCGGACGTTGACTTTTAAAACTTCCCAAATGACTCGGGTTTTTTTATTTTTCGACCCACCCCGACCCCCCAGCCCTAAATTT
>JAFIRS010006583.1:0-35101 GCA_018342105.1 Gonioctena quinquepunctata | reverse complement strand
TTTGGAGCCCACAAAACTATTCATGGATAATCAGAGTGCCATTTGTTTGATCAAGAATACAGAGTATCATAAACGTACCAAGCATATCGACGTGAAATATCACTTTATACGAGAACGTGCAGAGGACAATACCCTTATTGTTTGTTATGTTGCATCAAAAAATCAACTTGCTGATATTCTGACAAAGGCCTCACCGAAAGAGAAATTCGTCAAGAATGGGACTTCTCTGTTTATATTTTCAAAATACAGTTTACAAAGAGGGGAAGTGTTATACTTAGCTCTGTACAGCTTTTGTTATTGTATTGTTTTGATATATATGAAAGATAGTTGAAGGTTGATGATAATAAATAATTTCCAGTTTTGGTTTTACAACTTCACTCATTTTTTAATAATTCACTGCATACCTGCAAAACGAACAGATCAATTTACGATGGTTCCGACCCAATTTCAAAAAATATTTAAATTGACGACACGACTAAAAGTGACATGTTCATCGGCCCTGTCATAAATCACCCCTATAGCTAGGTAATATTTACCTATGAGCCTTCAAAAAGACACGCGCCAATATCGCATCAACAAAGCAACGAACGAATGAGTGATAATTGACCCGGGGTTGAACCCATTAAGCTTCAGGGACTATGTCAGCATTGAATAATTAAAATAATTGTACAATTGGCGGCCTGTCTCATCTCAATCACGCCGACCACAAACAGGATGGATCAGAAATAAATAATAACTAGCTCTTCAGGAATCAAGCACAAAAATATAATAATCATTGGCCTCTGACCTAATGGCAAGTAACGAAGAATCGCGTTTTGATATAAATACTGGAGCAGGAAACATTGAAATCACTCGGAGTTGGATTCTAGTTCAGTTCTCCGCTTCAGTGATGAGAATGCCGATCCACACCAGCCCGATATGTTGTGTTACAATTTCACCCAATAACAGTCAAATTGTTTAGTGCTCACTCTGCTCCGGCCGCTCGCACAGGGCATCAGACGAATCTATGGACGTGCGCAAAGTGTACCCCTCGAACCAATTCGTCTGCACTTGGTATGAGCCATTTCGCGGCAATCATGACTCAACTATCTCCACTCTCTAACGGGATCTCCCAATGCAACTCTCAAATAGCCGACCTCAATGCCAAAATGATGTCACACACCGTGGCGATCGAAAAATGTGTGGAAGATATTGGAACTCGTTGCACTAAATCTCACGAATTCGAAGAAAACCTCATCACTCTTGAAACTCAATTCGTAGAGGCATCTGACCATTCTTTCGAAAACATATATGCAGGAACTCAGGACCGTATCTCACGTGAGAAAAATATTTTTATTTTTGGAATACCCGAAGATACAGAACACAAACTCGGCTGTCGTAAAAAACTTCATTGAAAAAATATTTCCAAGCGCTCCTAACTGTATAGCCAAAGGAACGCGTTTTGGCAGAACCCAGAACACCAACAAACTCAGGCCATACAAACTCATTTTTTCGTCCGTAGAGGCTGTATTCTGAGTCCTCCGAAAAAATAAACATCAAAAATAAAAAGATACACTAACAATCAAGCCCGATCTCACACCAACCCATCTAACCCACCTAAAAAATCTACGAATGGAACTGACTGCGATGAATAACTGAGTTAAATACTTCAACAAGCAACTCAAAATCGTTCCACTACCGAACATCAACCACAAACGGCATCGTGACGAGGATCTTTCCTCAAAAAGTCAATCAGGAGTTGAATTGAGCAAATCCACAGCATTCACTACCCCCTCCGCTTCCAGGTAGCAACCACTCAGAATACTCTTCTGGAACTGCCAAGGACACAACAACTTTCTTGAAACCTCATATGACTTGAACAACTGAGATGTATTATGTCTTTCCGAAACCTGGTCAACCACTGACGTCATCATGCCTCCTGATCTCTGAAGTTCATTCTCTGTGGTGAGTTCTAGTGCTATCAAACAAAAATCGTCTGATACAGCAAGTGGTGGTCTCTGCATTCTCTATAACGTCTACCTCTCCTGTGCTGGATACCTCTTTATGGTAGATTATATGTTTGCTGGTGTCTCACAAATGTAAATTCTTATATGTCCCCTATACTCCAACCCCACTTCGGACATAGTATACTCAATTGAAATTCTCCTGATAACCCAAACGGCAATCACTGAAAACAACCCAGATGTCATGGTGAAAGTCGGAGGGGACTACAACTCTTGTATATCAAACCTCGGAACTGTACCTCCTGAAATCCTGGTTAACACCAACTTATATGAAGACAGGCTGAGCAATCATGAGGTTGTGAACACGAGAGGACGTACTCTCCCTGAATTCATGTGGAACAACTCATTTACTATACTTAATGGTAGGAATCCATCTGATAAACCAGCTAATCTCATACATGGAAGTAAGTTGGGTAGCAGTGTGATTGACCTGATCTGTGTCTCCCGGATATTGAGGATCTCGTTGTACGGAACGTTATATTTGCATTTGATCACTTTACTGTTTCACCCACCCTCAAATCAAATTCACCCAATAACTACTCAAAATATCCCATCGAATCAAATCTCACAAAAAGAAACTTGTTTGGAACGACGATTTAGTGCTACCCTATGAATTACTCATGCAAACTGGGATAACATTTCTTATTCATATCTACACGCAAACAATCACACCCTTTTTCCAGGCTTTTACGAAAAAAATCACCAAAAAGATATTGATTTGATGGGACGTAGCTCCTTTCTGTTACATTATAATGTGCTGAACATATTCGGGTATCCTCTCACCTACCTTCATCTGAGACTCCCCATATAGGTCACTCGCACTGTTGTTCAACAACGACACACCGGTGAATTCAGGCTGTTTTGTACTCTCAATGGATCAACATACGAAATTGACTCGTCTGAGCTATGCACAATATGTGGCTTTTCGCCACATAATTTCTGATTGCCCGATATATAGCACAATGAAACCACAATCTCTCGAAGGCTTGAACGATATTGATTCCCTTGTTCGAACATTGAATAACATCACTGGAAATGAGGCAGAAGTAATTTCAACTTTCATTGGGGGCATCCTCAAACTACGTTCATTCGTATACTTTTTCTGCCAATATAGAAATGTCAAACCCTTGAAGTAGAAATGTATATTTCTAACATGCGATGAATTATTATCATTATTATTATAGTGCCTCGACCCAGTATGGTATTAGTTTCTCGATTTTACCTGTATTCTTCTACCTTATTCCAGCTCAGTCGGTGAGACTATGGAAACATGAGATTTCTCTCTCTCGAAGGAAGATTCAGTGGTGCCATTAGTTGTTTTGCTTGAAGTCAATGTTCAATGTACTGTTTTATGGAAATATAGGTTGTAATATGATCAAAAGATAAATAACGAGTTCAGAAAATAGTCAAATGATCTTTCTTTCATTCAAAATGAATCCTCAAATATGCCTAGCCTACGGAATCTATCTTAATGTTGACATTTCTAACAACCAGTGGAATGGAAATGTCAAAACCTTTGCTCATGCGCAATAAAATAACTAGTAAATATAAATACTTGTGGGTTATACTGGGTTTATGAGGATGAATGAGGAATAACGTTCAAATCAGTGGATAAAAATGATGAAAAGTACCCGAAAGGAGTGTCTGATACGGATACACTCAATTTGTTCAGTTTTGGGTTGAAAAGTACCTGTTATTCGTCTCTCTTGAGTATTCTGGTGAATCCTAGCGTATTCTGTGGCTATAGTAGGTTGCAGTTCCACTGATTCGGGGCCCCCTTGTAGTTGGCAACGTCATGGATAGGAATTTTGCTGTATTCTGAAGGTGAGTGGTTTTTCTTGGTCGTATTTACGCCTGTTGGTTTTTCTATTTGGGCATTGATCGTCGAATAGCTGTTACACTTCTGTTGTTGTTGTATTATTGTGGTTTAAAATGGCCTTCTTTTTCAGAATTAGTTTCTCGTTTCCCGATCCTCGTTATTTTTCCTCCTGGCAACCATCACTTTCTGTTTTTTCTCACAAATTTTAGGTTTTTACTCACTTTCTATCACACTTCCCCTTATTCTAAACTATGCTATGAATTTTATATACAATTAACATTTCTATAGCTTACATAATATATACAGAGTTTAGTTATTAAAATTCATATCTGACAATTTTCCGAACTCAATTTTTTTTATTTTATTTTTTCTATCAAAATGTTTCTGCTGTCGCTTAATGTTTCCTTCTGATTTGATTTCAGCATACATGATGTTCCAACTTGAATATTATTTTTGTCAACGTGAGATTTAAAGTTTTATTCATGAATTTTTATTTCAATATTTTTGATAGGTTGTGCAAATTAAATGATTTATTGGCAACATACTTATGACAATAGAGAAGCTCCACTGCTAAACTCCTGAGACAGCTGCGTCGACTAGAAAATGGTACAGGGTTCCAGAAAAGCGAAATGTACAGAAAAATTGCAAAACAAATATAGCAGGTATTTATGTGATATTTAAGTTTCATTATATCACTTTTTATTCTTTTTACATTGAACAAATATTTCTTATCATAATATATATATATATATATATATATATATATATATATATTTATCTAGATCGGCATTGATGATGTCATATTGTCCTCGTCTTTGGTTTACACGCATAATACACTTATATATCATCAGCATATAGATTAATTTTTTAGGAGGTTATAGCATTAGGCAAATCAGATGTGAATATCGAAAATAAAAGTGGACCAAGCACACTGTCTTGGGGAACTCCAGGAGATGTAACTCTCAAATGAGAATTCGAATCGTTATCGATTTTAGTTCTTTGTAATCGTCTGCAAACCAAGACGAGACGACGCCACTGAACCCAATAAAGTTTAGTTTTGACTGAAAAAAATCGAAATTCACCAAATTAAAAGCTTTGCTTTGATCCAGAAGTACTAATATTGTACTTCGTGACTTATCAAGTGCACTATCAGTATCATCCACTACGTTTAATAAGGCTGTATCAGTACTGAATTTCTGTCCAAATCCCGATTGAACAGCTGGTGGCAAATGGTTATCTATTTTTTCGAATAGTTTTGCAAATGCGGGAAAAACATATTGGCCTCAAATCATTGAAAGTAGATGGGTTACTTATTCAGGGTAGAGGAAGTACATCAACAGACTTCCAAATAAGGGGATATACACCCCGCTTAAGGGAATCGTTGAAGATGTTCCTTATTACGTCTATACAGTAGGAAAGCCCTAAATCATTTTTATATTTATTTTTTCGAACTCACCTAAATACTCTCATTTGTTATATGAGAGCATTCAAAAGTTAGATCACTCATAACATTATTTCCAATATATTGTATCAAATTGGGGTCTACTTCCGAATTATCTGCCACATTTAAGAAAAATTTGCCCATATCATGGGGCTCTTTAGGTAGAGTATTGTTCTTTCTACTTTTGCCTAAGCTCGTCCATAACCTTCTAGAATTGTTTTAATTTTTTTTCAGAGTGAATTTCATGTAGGCTTTTTTCTCTTGACGAACTGTGTTTTTTATTAGGTTTCTTAAAGTAATATAATATTGCTTATCTGAATCTGTTTTATATTTGTTGAATTTTTCTCGAGCTTGCTCTTTCATTTGAATAATTTTTCCAGGTTATATGTCATGAATGGGAAGTAGTTCCACCTGGTTCTGATTGTGCAGATTGGGGCATGGAAATCGAAGAGAAAAATTATTGCTATATATTAAGTTTTGGTTCTGGAGTTCAAGTCTTCGATAGAGTTTATATGCTTCCAATCAATTTTTATGGCGTCAGTGAAAAATTCTTTTAAGTTGAAGTGTTTGTGATCTCTATAATATATAAACTTTGAAATTGATTGTGAATCTTAGAATTTCAAATTGCAGTAAACCAGTAGATGATCTGTATCATTGTTCAGATCGAATGTATCTCTGTAGTCAAAATGAAAAATTCCGCTAACACAAATTACATCGATTGAAGTTTCAGAAGAATTGGTGATTCTAGTAGGTTCATCAATGATTCGCAGCATATGGTAGTTTGATAGTATAGATAAAAAGACTCAATGTCTGCATTAATATAATATTGCTTATCTGAATCTGTTTTAGATTTAATGAATTTTTCTCGAGCTTGCTCTTTCATTTGAATAATTTTTTCAGGTTATATGTCATGAATGGGAGGTAGTTTCGCCTAGTTTTGATTGTGCAGATTGGGGCATGGAAATCGAAGAGAAAAATTATTGCTATATATTAAGTTTTGGTTCTGGAGTTCAAGTCTTCGATAGAGTTTATATGCTTCCAATAAATTTTTATAGCGTCATCGGGAAATTCTCCTAAGTTGAAGTGTTTTTAATCTCTATAATATATAAACTTTGAAATTGATTGTGAATCTTCAAATTCCAAATTGCAGTAGATGATCTGTATTATTGTTCAGATCAAATGTATATCTGTAGTCAAAATGAAAAATTTCGCTAACACAAATTACATCGATTGAAGTTCCAAAAGAATTGGTGATTCTAGTAGGTTCATCAATGATTTGTAGCATATGGTAGTTTGACAGTATAGATGAAAAAGACTCAGTTTCTGCATTATTACGATTCAATAGATTTATATTAATATCCCCCATTAGAATAACAGATTTGGTATCTAGATAAATTTGCCTTAAGAAATCACAATTCGAAAAGGGAAACATTCTCAATTGAATATTGAAGGAAAAAGATTTTTCTGTGAATTGAAAAATCCACGATTGAAATGATAGTGACTAAAGTTTATCTTTCAGTCGCAGATGATTCCACATCTGATTTTATGAACATCCTGTTTATATTTTCAACAAATAAATCACAATTCATTCAGGAATTCACATTTGGTGATCTATAAATCATTCCGAGGCCCACCTTAGTTTTACTGATATGGATCACTAATCAGAGTTGTTCTAAACCAGTATAACTCAAAGTGCATATGAAACTTCTGAACTCATATGTAGATTTGAGAAAGATGCATACACCGCTTTCTCGGTTGGTCGATCTGGACGAATCAGATTGTATGGATAGAGTCACGTCTCCGGTACACCAACGATGTCCATATAATTCTCCAAAATATAGTTTTTCACTGCTTTATTTGGGTACGGTGATAAGGTAAGTCACCTTATCACCGTACCCAAACACAGCCGGGCATATCACATCATATTGAGATTTTGTGATGTTCGAACACTCGAATTGAAAAAATTCATCACAAAAACTGCACTGTAAACCTGGCCTGATCAGTTTTAGTAACTGCCCTCTCAAGCCCCAGTTATACATTATTCGTAGTATATTATAACGCCATGTCATATCTTTTCGACATCAAAAAAAATTGCTATTGTATGTTCGCTGGACATGAAGCCCATTTTAATCTCATTCAATTAGTAAGGCAGTTTTGATACACACCGGTTGAGACTGGTCTCCCCGTCGATTTTTTGAAATTCGCAAGTATTCTCACACATATCGTTGAGTCGTTCATCGACAATGGACCGTGACCAAATTATTGCATTGTGGCTATTGCGATGACGTCTACAGGAAAAAAAGACGTTATAGAATATACGGAGTCATCCTATGAACATGAAAAGAGAGGAAGTCGGAGCTTTCAATACGTTATTTGAAGATTTGAGAAACCAATAGTAGTTTTTCAGTTATTTCCGTATGTCCATTTCGACATTTGATGAACTACACAGTCGACTACAACCAAGTATACAACGGCAGAACACCAAAATGAAAAACTGCATATAGTATATCCATTTTCAGTTGGATGGAATGATAACGGGATGATAAACATAATAGGATTTGCCGCTTTATCGAACATGCCGACCACAGAAGGAGATTTATTCTTCTACTTCTACTTTGCCTATGTTTGTTTAAGTATATTTTTTCGAAGTCAGTCGATTGTGCCAAAAAAATCATAATCGTCTTATGCTAATAAACAATAGAAATAAATGCAAATTACTTTCCTAATGATTGAGAATTCGAACATTTCTTGGTATAATTATCATATTCAATTAGCCGCCCAAAAATGTGATGGGGATTATAAAAACCAATTTTAGTAAACTATCTAGAAAAGAAAATTATTGAAGGATTTAGAAGATATTTTCAATCTTAACATTTTTTGTTAGGTTTATTGGGTGATAATAAGAAACGGTCCGAAAAAATTTTTAATTTTTTTTGTATCTTTGCAAAAATATTGTGACCGTTTTTTGATATCACACTGGGTTTGGAACCGGCAGATGTTATTATTGAACGATCTGAGATATGAAAAGAATCATGAAAGTGTAGAATCCAAAAAAAATTATGAGCATCACTGTTTATTCAGTGTTCTGTAGACTAATAATAATAATATATTTAGCCTTAATGCTACATAAAAATTGCGGCACTTGGCAATCGGGATTTTTCACAAACATTATTATATATATATATAGGAAAACTAAATCTAATTAGATGAAATTTGAATTAGGTATGAAATTATGGAAATGAAATAACAAACACGATAACATTTATAGCATTCGAGAGAGAGAGAGAGAAACAAACACAAGAAAATCCAATATGCATGGAAAATGAAACGCATTTCTGCCCTCAATCTTCTTGAGGACAATCCTCCGAATCAGACAAATCATTCGTTTAAACTCTTGTTGGTTGTTACGAAATGAACATATCATGCAGGACTACGATTGTGGAATCGTATTTCACACTATATGTATAGTAAGTAGTTTTCCAAAAACACTATTTTTTCAACAAAAACACAGCATAAAACATCATTTTTATATTTTTTTATGCCCAAACTAATTCTATGGGGTTGAAAACACAATGATAAGGAGGTGACCTCCTCGAAATTTTGATTTTTAATAAGTTGTGGCCTTTTGCGGAAATATTCAAATTTTTATAAGTCATAAATTCCAAAATATTTTTTTTTGTCGCTCTTAAGGGTATTTTCACTTTCTGACGATGAGTGGTATGACGCATTATCCATCACAACAGCGGTTTTACAAATTTAAAGCAGCTTTGCTCAAGCTCGAAGTTTTATATCGATGATACTTTCGACTACTGACCAATATTTTTTTGCGGTTATTCACCATACATGGCTGCCTCTGTCCAGAAACGAACCACACCACTGTTCCACTAATAGATTCCACCACAACCCCAATGAAGTAATCTGTTATGGTTTACGGTAATTTATGGGACTAGGGCCATGCCTATATCTCCTTCACTTATCAACCGATTTGAATGAAATTTTGTACATAGATATTAGACACAATTTTGGATTGACAGACATAATAAAACAAAATGACCGACTTCCGGTTTAGCCAGAATAGCCACCAACTTCGATTTTTCAAAAGTTTGATGTTTTTCGGATTCTACGGCTCAAATTCCATACGACAGTGTTGCCAAATTTTATTTTAAAATGGAAAACAAATGATTTCTCAATTTCTTTTCAACCCAGGTGGCCTTGATCAGGTTAAAATGTATACTAATTTACATCAGTAACTCATAGTAATAGTCATTTCATCGATAAGATCAATAACAAGTCCTACAGCAGCCATTACAAATTTTCTGAACGCATTTTTAACGAAAAAATCGATTTTTTTCAAATGGTTCCTACCGAGGGCCATCTTGCCATTCGATAGCGAATTTAATTACCAATCCAACGATATACATTATGTACCACTTTTTTTTTGTTCAAAACTGAATACGATCAATTATTGAATTTGTACAATATTTCATACGATGCCTACAAATTCCAATGAGTTATCCGTTTAGGTTTGAAGAAATGAAAGGTAGCCGTTGAAACATGGAAGACTGTGGGTGATTAATATCATGTCAAAAGTGAAATACCAATCTTACTCGTTCCGTTTGTAAAAAGGTTTTTTGAAAGGGAAAGTAATAATCGTTATTCTCGGAACGAACAAATCGGTATTACGCTGTTCGTTATCCGTTAAGACGGCACCCATCGAGGACCTTTTTCAGGAAATTGGAAATGGTGCTAAGGAAAGAACCAGCTGATCAAAACCACATTCACTTCATCGTCAGTGCAGAAGCGAAAACTAATGTTTTAGCATATGTTTATTTTTCTCCATATGCCTCAGGGCGAGAATTGGAAATTGAATGTGGGATCAGCAGGAAAAGTGCCAGAAAAGTATTGAAAAAACATAAATATGGCTTCCATCAATACAGTTTGCATCAGCATCTATATGAAAATGACCCATAACGGAGACTAACTTATTGTTATTGGCTTTTGCGTCATCATGATTTGAATAATGGTATTGTCTCGAAGATACTGTTTACAGATGAATCTAGGTTTACGAATAATGGTATGTTCAATAGGAATAATACAAGGTAATGGGCTCAAGAAAATCCTACGTTGCTGAGAGAAGGTAATTTTCAAGAAAGATTTGGATTCAACGTCTGGGTAGGAATCATGTGGACACGAATGTTCCGACCAATTCTTTTCGACGGGCCTTTGACGGACCAAAGATATCTACAATTCTGAGAAAACGATATTAAAAATAATATCAACGATTTACCTGAGAACATCAGGGAAAATAAGTTTTTTCAGCAGGATTTTGCAGGACTACATAATGCTTATATTGTTCTGCAATATCTTAGTGATACATTTGGGCAGAGATGAATTGGAACAGATTACCAGTCAGTTCGCCCGATTGAACCCCTATTGATTTTTATTTATGGGGTCACATCAAATCCAAAGTATACTCGAGGAGAGCAACTTCTTTGGATGACTTAAGAGATAGAGTTGAGCGCGCATTTCAGGAAATTCCTGCTCCTGTGATGAGGTGTACAATAAATAGAACCAGTCTATGTGTTAGATTTATTCGAACAGTTTGATTATATCAAAGTTATCTTTTCTGTAATGGGTTTATGATCATTACATATTGCCAAGTCGATTATTTTTGGTAATTCATTGTTACCATTCTGAAGTAAAGTTTGAAAGAATGAATAGATGTCATGTTACCTACCATTTTTTTCAGATTGAGTTCATTTTGATAGATGGCTCTCTACGTTTTGAACAAAAAGAAAGTAGCACATAATGTATATCGTTGAATTGGTAATTAAATTCTCTGTCGAATGGCAAGATGGCCCTCGGTAGGTACAATTTGAAAAAAACAATTTTTTCGTTAAAAATGCGTTCAGAAAATTTTAATTCTTGCTGTAGGATTCGTTACTGATCTTATTGATGAAATGACTATTACTATGAGTTACTGATGTAAATTAGTATAGATTTTAACCTAATCAAGTCTTAAGCTAAAAAAAATGGGTTTTTTTTTCAATTGTAAAATGAAAATTTGACAACACTGTCGTATGGCATTTGAGCAGTAGAATCTGAAAAACATCAAACATACAGGGTGTTCCATTTGAAAAATAAAAGTTGGTGGTTATTCTGGCGAAACCAGAAGTCGGCCATCGTGTTCTCATATGTCTGTCAATCCGAAATCGTATCTCATATCTATGTATAAAATTTCATTCAAATCGGTTGATAAGTACCATAGTCCCATTGTCACCCGGTATATTCTATACGGGAAATCATATTTATTTCTCTTTCCGGATTTCTACATAATTCAACATTAAAATATGTACGATTTCGAACGAACCCTATATTTTGAGTCGAATATGAATTTATTCCACTGAGAATGTATATACTATTCAACCTATCCAAATGTTGTCTATTGCTATTAGTTAAGTGAATACAATGTAATTCTCTTGCTGTTTGTTCTATCAATCCCGAAATGAACAAAGATCAGACTTGCTTCATCCCACAGGACGGGTTTGTCTTGTACCAATGATATTTAGAATTTCCACATCTACTGTAGACTCACAGTTGCTCATATTTTATACAGTTTGTATACCACCACAATGGGAATGCTATATGATAATGATCACTAGAGTGAATTGAATCTCTACACCCGTAGTTGAAGTCGGACTCAATTGAGAAGGGCGTTCAATGTGAAAGAACCTATGCATTTGTTGACACCACAACGCCGCATATAATCGGCCGGATATACATTCGTAGTGGACACCCGGTTGCTGGCCGGTAGCCTGTTGGCGCCGGTGTATGTGAAAGACGCTATTACCACAATTGCTTCACTAAAATATCGGTCGCAACCAGTGTGTATGAAAACTGCCCATGTGGTTTTTGCGAACACTAATGGGGCATGGATCATTTTTTCGAAAACTTTAGAAAAGCAGCAGGTTAGTGCAATCGGTCGGTAGCTACTAGTTGACGTAGGGTCTTCATTCTCTTTGGGAAGTGGTATCACAATTGTTTCATTCCATTTTCTTGGATAGATGCCTGTTAGCCAAATCATATTGTTCGAATTTAATAATTGAGTTTTTGCATTGAGAGGCATGTTGTTTATCATGGCATATGTAATATTGTCATGTCCTGGTGAGGAGTTTTTCAGGTCAGATAAGGCGTCAGTCATGTCAAGAGACATGTGCATTATAGGATTCTCCGTGGTCATAACCAAAGTCCAGAGGTCTTTCTGCTTCAGTTTTTTGGTTGAGAAATATTCATTCATAATTTTCGGAGCTACTGACTATCTAGAAATTGTCTGCTAGTTTCTCAGAGATCTATACCGTATCGTATAGTTATGTGCCGTTGTTATTTATTATTTGATGGACTTTAAGGCATGTCTCCCATTGATTGACTTTATTTTATTCCATATTTCCCTTGGGTGGGTCGTTGACACCAAACAATTTATATACTTTTCCCAGGTACTTTTATTTGCGTAGAGTATAGATTTTCGACTATGGCTCGTAGTTTTTTTTATTGGATAAGATTCTCGGTAGTTGGGTTCTCCTTGAAAATTAACGTTGTTTTTACGATCTATTTCTTCCATGCGTCTGAGCGTCATTCTCCATGTTTCAAATACACTCAAAACTCAATTTTTCACTCGTTAACATGTTTTTCAAATGGGAGAACCTCATGAAAGTGGAGCAAAAAAAGGCGTATTTCACGCATAATTTTTTATCACTCAAGAACTTCGTTTCCACGTTATTTTTCCTTAATCCAAATAATTATTTTTCACGTATCAAACACCTCGTTTTCACGCTCAATTTTAACATCTTTCCATGCGTCTGTAGCGTCATTTTTGTCAACTTTAGAGCATTGTTTCCACGCTCAATTTTATTGCATCCTGTCCTTGCGTCTGAAGTGTCATTTTTCAATAATTCAAAAACGTCGTTTACAAGTTTTATTTTTGGCTTTATTTGATACGTTTGAATCATCATTTGAGGTGTTACTGGAATGACGTTAGATACAAGATAGGTCATAGTTGTAGGTTAGTTGGGCGAGTCTTGAGGTTGAATAAAGGAGTGGATCATGAGATTAGATGTTTTTTGGTAGGTAAGTTGACTACGTCATACCGAATTATACTACGACATACTATGACATACTAAATCATACTGCGACATACTGAACTAAAATGCTACATACTGAATCAAGATGAGGTTAGGTTAGATGTTAGTGTTGACTTCAGGTTAGGTGAGAGCGCGTCATGTTCCTAGTCATGTTTTGCCACTTTATTCTACGCTCATGTTTTCATCGTACTGAACAATTTCGAATGATGATTTTGGTAATAATTATTTGTTTTGTGTATATTTTACTTCACACAAGACCGTGTATAAACTTTCTATTATTCTTCTCCTACTATACGTTAAGTTCATTTCAACTTGGCTTGGATGATACGCTATGACAGTTTTTTGTCGCAGGAAGGATCTTATATTTGAAAAAAAATTATGGTACCATTGAGTTCAAATGCTTGGGGTCGGAATTAATGTTTTGATTTCTTATTGTTATATCGTCTACTTCTCAAGTTACCATGTCATTCATACAGAGTAGATTTTTCACTCCACATGCAACGTTCTGTAAATATTTTCTCGTCGTTCCAGCAGTGATGCTTCCTCAAGAATTTTTATTACGATTGCGTTCCTAGACATATTCTATTCTACTAAATAACAAGTGAAACATCCTTTTCCACTGCGCATGTTTTTATTTCAATACCATTTCTGTTATCCCAGGTTCCTGCTTCATAACTCTCAGGAATCTCTGTCTCACGTCACAGCTGGATGAAGAATTGCTCTTTTTTCTGTCTCTCTCACGCACACTTCTTCACACAACTTATCTCTCCTACACGCTGTTTTTTATTCTTATAGTGAGTTCTATTCGAAGGTTTTCCACGTGAATCGGCAGCGGACCGTGCTTCTATTTCATCATATTTTCATGATATATAAGATGATAAAGAAATGTCCTTTATGTTAGATAATGGCTGTTGAGAATCCATCGTTTTTTGTCTGACTAATACCTATCATCATTATTAGCCTCATCAGTTGTATCTCCGATACTATTGATAATGAATATTGATGCTAATCCTCGCTTTCTTTCATTCAGATGAAAAGGAGAGACCATTATTATCCGTGACTGATTCAATATGCTTCATTTGGCCGACGGTTTTTGATAAAGGTGAGTTGTAGTTCCTTCTGGTGCTACCTTTGACTATGATGCTCGGACTTGTTCAGCTTCACTGACATCCTAGTAGTCATTGAAGGTTCCCTTATAGACGTTATTGCTGTCTTGACGTTACCTATTTCCTTGAAAGACTCATCACTCATCTTTCTCATATGAGACGGCAATTTTATAGATTTTTACGCACATCCTGGCAAATATTCTGATAACAATTCAGGAATCGGCGCACACACTTTTGTTTTCATTTTTACTTTTTTCTATTAATTTTTATATATTGATATACTTGAGTGAGATCTCTTCTGATTCAATTTTCACTTATAATTGCATGAGAGGTTTGTATTTTATCGGTTAAATTTGGGTTGTTTAATGAAAAACTGTTGCCTAGCAATTAGACGAGAAAAACTGTCAACTATTAAAAACGCGACACCATAGCTGGAGCGTTTTCAGGTTGACAGTTTTTTGAGTCAAACTGCTAAAGGAAACAGTTTAGAATTTGAATAACACAAATTCACCTGATATCAATACAAACATCGAGTGTAAAACGGCAGGACAAGTTAATGAATAAGAAACTTAATTTATGAAACATCGAAAATAAACACATTTTTATTCGAATGTACAATTATTAAAAACGCAGTTATTGAAATTAATACTAGGTACAGTGATGTCGCTACGGGTGCCACAGCTAATCGTTTCTGTAGTAGAAGTTTTTTCTTTTTCCAAACGAATTGATTGAATAATGCTCGAATGATACGCTTTGTCAACTTGTAAGTATGGTTTTATCGATGATGAATTGCTGTGCCCTGTTATTAGAGCTTGTTCTTCAATTCCGCTTTCACTCAATTCGCTAACTGCTGCCGCTCGATTTGAGTGATTTGTAATTTTGACACGTTTGACATCTATACCAATACGTTGTGCTGAGAAGTTAGTACATTTGGAAATGTCATTAATTCCAATCGGCACATTCTTATACCACCCTTTAGAATTTTTCTTCTTCCAGAAAGGATTTGGTGTGAGAAATACTCTGTCCAATATTATAAAAGTGTCTCGTTTTTCCATTAACTTTTTTAATAAACGTATTGGGCAAATATCTTCGTCTGAAATATTAGGCGTAATCCATTTGCTGTCACATAATTTATTGTTACTGCCTTGTCTCGTTTTCGAAATTAGAGGATTATACTCGATACTACCAGTTTCTTTTCCATTATTTTCAATTTCAGATACAGAATAAGTGGTTTTGCAGTTAGCTGCTTTTCCTCCGCGCTAAGCTAATTCAAACGCCAATAAGTGATATAATTTCTTTTGAAGTCCTTCCGGTTCATTTTCGTCATATAATCTGGCCATTGCAAATACTTCAGATTTATTAAGAGCTGATGCACTAGATTTTCTCTTTTCGGGTTGTACTTGTAGGATTTTACGTTAAGCATTACGTGCAGCTCATGATGAATTAAACTGAACGTCGGTGAAAGAGTTGAATACAATATTGAATTCGTTATAATATTTAGTTTGTAGCATTTTAGCGGTGGTGTCCCAAATTGTTTCAACTACCGCTTCTTTGTAGTCTTCTCCGTTGCCTTTTCGCATATTAAATGCTCAATCTTGCAATATTACATTCAATTTCTCGATGGAAGTATCTGGCTCAAATTTATATTTTTTTGCATCGCGAAACTTAGGAAATTGCTGCCAGATTGATGATTGCGTTGCAACTGTATTAGTAGCCACACAGGTATTAATAATTTGACTAATTTCGGCGTTCGTAGACTCATCGCATCGACTCATTGTTAGTGCTTCAAAATCCAATAAGTTGTCGACAAACATCAAACTATTTATTTTGGCAACCAACACCGCGATAATTGATATACAAATGAATAAGTGAAAAAACTACTAGTGTTTATGATCTTAACACCAAAAACTAATTTATAGAATACCGCACGAGAGTTCGACAAAGTAGAAAATTATTCTTCAGGTTTATTTCTAAAACTTGTTGCCATTTGGCAATAGCAACTCGAGTCCGTTGGGCTCTCGTGTCTATTGCCTGACAACAAGTTTTCGAAAATCTGTCGAATTAATTTCACTTTATTCTCCCTCTCTTGTGGTATTACAACTGAAAATACAAAAAGACCTAACACTTAAAAATTCTACATGGGAATGGACACAAAAACATACTGGAGCATCCGATAAGAAAAAATTGAGTGATGCAATGAAATCATACTTTGATATAAGAAAATCTTCATATTGACGCAGGATCAAATGGATTGGGAACCATATTATCAAAGGAAACTGAAAAAAAATTGTTGCCCATGCCAACAGAACTGTTTTCGATAGAGTCAAATTGAAAAAAATATATTAACTGTGACTTCAGCAATCCGACATTGTGGAAGAAATGGCTTTATTTTCTGTAGAAGCTTATCAGGAGCACATTACCAGACGAAGTCTCTGTGAAAAAGACACATGAAATTTCACCATGATAAAATTTCATTTCGGATATAAATGAAGAAGACCTAATGGCTTCCAAGTATCGAATAAACTCATTTCTACGGCGGATATTGAGAAGACACGATATTCTTGACCCAGAGACATACATACATCAAAACCGAAGTATTCTGAAGATTTTGTATGTGATGGTGATGACATATTTCATTTAATTCATAGTGGACAATCGATAGTAAATATTCCTTCAAATCTAATATAAATTACATTCCCTTTCATTATTTTCTGAAATATAACATAACGAGGAACCTGAAGATTTCGTGAGCCCATATGATATGAAAATTCGAGTTACATCGAATTTTCAATAGGAAGAAAGGAGGTATGGAGCGAGGGATGATATAGCTCGCCACCTTATACCTTCTTCGAATTTATTGCCAGTCCAATAAAAACTTGATTAGATGTGTATATGAGTTCTGCGTCCCTCGCCTGGTTAATTTTCAGAAAAAATTGTCATCAGAGTGGAATAAGCATTTAAAATACAGCGGGGACAGTGTTTTTCTATAGCCCGTTTTCCGCACAGAGAATCTGGGCTTCCATCCATGTCATTGTCTCATCTTCGTCGTCGCTCTCTATGATGACCTCTGGTGCATTCTTGCATGATTCACCATTACAGAATCCGCATACAACAGAGAACTTCAACCCACTTTCCTGCAGCCACATGCTCCACCGCATCCATTTTTGCAAACGATAAGGTATCTGGATAGGTTTTCCTGACAATTTTTACTGAAGTGTCACAGTCGCTAACCGCATTAAACACAGGATATTTTCGGCTGCTTATTCCACTGTCAAACGATTGGCGGTATACACTCTTTCAGCAGATTTGCCTCTCCCCAGTTTGAGAAGGTATATGTTGGTTTTGGATGATCCCAATGCAGTCAGCAGAACTGAAACATCGACGTCTTCGCCAACGATAAAAACAGCGTTGAATTATGAGCAAAAGGAAATCGATGGGTTGACATCAGCATCTTCTTCAGCCTGCTTAACAGTAAAACCAGCCTGTTTGAATGTTTTTTGTCAGCTTCGAAATCAGACGGGATTTGTTTTCTTCATCGGCCAAAAACCTTGATGAACTTGAACAGTCATTGTCTCATCGAAAAAATATTCCGCATTTGAAAATAAATGATAAAATGATTAATATTATAATTTTCACAATTATGTATACACATTGAGAATTTCATATATAAATGATGACATTATTAATATTATCAATTTTACAAAATTCACTGTGAAATGATTAAGTTGGACGAATTTCAGGAAGGATGTTCATGTTTCCGCCGGTGTAAATCGTTACACATCAGACCTACAGAAAAAGTGTTTTCACAAAAAATGTGGTATATCAAGTCAATGGATCAGCCGTCGTGGAATAACTTTGAGAAAAACAATGTTTTGTATATTTAATCCAAGCTCGCGGTCCACGCCGACGTCTCCTCCATGATCAAAAATTTGGATTTTTCATCGAGATTTGCAACTAAATAACGTATACCAAAATAATTTCTACCCCACCTTTCGTAGGGCAAAGGTCTTGTTCAGTTCTTATTGACTGGATTATCTTCCGACTCCTCATTGTTGGTTCTTACTAAGTATGTTTTGTTGTGATTCATTCATAATGTTCATCAATTCCATCGATTCGTTCAGAAAGCTCCGAAATTAGGGGTTGAAATGGTGGTAAATCCGTTGACATCTGGTATACCTACATTGGCCTATTCCTTGGGTTGAGTTTTATTTTGAAAGTGTTCATCAAAATTTGCTAAATTTTTATATGGTAATAGGTTTGAAAAGGCTCGTATGAATATAAAAATGGATATATGTGTAATTCCACTCACCTTGAAAAATCAACTTATTCTTTCCAATTTTTTCTTGCACTCTTTTTTCGTCTGAGTACCCAAGGGGTGCTCCGCCGGACATAAAAAATTTCAATCTGTCGAAGTATTCTGTTTTGATACCATCATGATGAGCCAAGAACATAGCTAGAAAAATAGAATAAGATTATATTTTATATCATAAATGCAGGTATGCGACTATGTATAGGAATAAAGTGCTATTATTTTTCTCGGTGCATTGATAATCAAGTAAAACTACAAAATTTGACCACGTTCGTTGTTGAACTCTGAACGAGTTAGATTTTTTTTTGTTTAAATTCGAATGTCACATCACATTGCATCGACAACCTATTAGAACATATAGAAAGTGGATAGCAAGAATGTATTGAGGTTATACTTATTGAAACAGACCCATCAAGAGGTTCTGCAGATCCACCATTTTGAAAATACGCAATTTGTGAATGAGCCATGAGTAAGTAATTGAGAATAATTTTATTCAGTGATAATACTATAAAAAGTTCTAGAAGTTAATAATGTTCAATCATGGGAAATTTCAGATATTTTGAAAATATTCTCCTTACTAGGACTGGTTACAGAAATAGTCTCCGCAGGTAATCACTGCTACCCGAATAATGTAAATTATTTGCTCAACTTTGGAAACCATGAATTCCAGTTCTGGAAGACTTAACTAATTGAGGTGAATGGCAGAAATGTCCGAAATTCCAATTCAATTCTAATTCAGTAAATTCCAAATTACGCTGAATCATTTCCTTGAATTTGATAAATCAATTTGCAATCAAGCTTCGCCAACCGGAATATGATAACTCGACTATTTCAGATGTCGCATGGAACAGCGGCAACTTTGCTCAATCTCCTAGAACACGAAGGTTTTTGTTTTGTATAATATTCTGTGGGAGAAGAGCCCAAAGAGTGTGCTATCAATACATTGAAACATAGGTTGGAAGTTTTTTGTATGAATTGTACGATGAACATACACATAGAAAAATCAAGGAGGCACGTTCTACAACTGGGAGTTCAAAGTTCTGGATTTCTGAAGCATAACCAATATTGAAAATCAAATGATCAGGATATTTTTCTCATTATAGAAGAATATGTGAGATACCATTCCATAGCAACTCGAAACAAAATATTGTGGCTGATAGTTCCAAATATATCATGGGATGTAAGCACTGAATAGTATTTCACGTTACAAGTCCGGTAGGTGACTTATTAGAGTGAGAGTTGTTTTACCGAATGTGAGTGGAGTGAGTATTTGAAACTTGAAAATCCTGAAAAGTATAGGGGTCCCTGTTTCAGACGGACCTCTGCGACTCTTCTTGAAAATGCAGGTGTAGACTCATCCGTAGTAAAATGGCATGGTGGTTGGATACGTTGTACGTCAGCAGAAAAATATGGTGAAGATTGCAAGAATTATTCAAGGAGGTGAGATTTTTGTACAAGTATTGCAACAAACTAAGAATACAGAAATAAATACTATTATTTCTGATGGAAATTTCCCTTGCACATCAGTTATCAATGTTACTAATAATACGAATTGGAAACACGCGTTTTACTATTTTATATTTTATTTGCATCAGTTCGGAATTCTAGAATTACATTTTATGAAAATAATTCCTCAAATCCTTATTTGTTTTAGATATTTCTAAATTTAAAGGTGCTCCTCAATTCAAATTCGATTTGACCTTCAGTTGACTAAGTTTCCCCAAACACTAGCGCTAATTGTGGTTATTCCAGGAACATTGACAGACGATACTATTTCTCACAACCAAACATAAATTCAACCTCACTCTCATTGTGATGTTTCTGTAACAATTGATGATAAATATATCAGAACAACATATAAACGAAGATGAAATTGAAATTGACATTCCAAGCAACTAGGGGTAAGGGTTCGAACTGTGTGAAGTAACGATGCATACAGCCATCAGAGGCGCTAGTAGTACGTTTTTGAATGTGATGGAAAAATTGGTGTTTTCAATTTCCAATTATGAAAAACACTGAAAAAAAATATTCTAAGTTTGTTGCTGAACTTCCTATATGGTCATCTTTATGTGCGAATCAAAATATTTCAGAGAACGGGCACATATGTGTTCTCTATTGTATTATAACGCTGAATTTCAACAGAAAAATTGAACTTTGTTATATAAATAATAAATGGGTCTAAATATCTTGTTCATTACCCATTCAGTTCTCAATTTTGTTTTCATTGTACTCAGTTGAAATGTTATTGCGTTCAATGTATCAGATTAATATGGATTGAGTTATCTGTATCAATATGTATTGATAGATATTGCAGACTCGCAGGTCTCAATAAAATAATAATATAATTACTACTAATTTTAGTTGAAAAAAAAAAACTAGTAGCCTATACTATAGTTATCCAATATTTCCAATTTACTTGTATTGAAGGAAAAACATATTTCACAGGAATAACAACCTAGATGGTACTAGAGGGTATCAACATATATACCTAGGTCCAAACAAAATAAAAATTACCAATTTCAGTTGAAGAAAATATTTTTTTTTTCAATTAGGAGCCCTTATAGTTATTCAATGATTTTTATTCACTAAAGTTGGTAAAAAAACAGGTGAAAGTACCTTAACAGTATTAATAAATATCAATGATGAATATTGGTACGAATAAAATGAAAATTACTAATTTTAGTTGAACAAAATAATAAAAAAATATGATAAGGAGATTCTGAAGTTATCTGATATTTTCAATTTACTAAAGTTGGTAGAAAAATATATTTTAAGTGGAAGTATCTGAACTGTATCAATTGGTATCAATAGATATGAGTCCAAATGAGATAGAAATTACTTATTTTAGTAGAGCAAAATATTGAAAATATTATAATTAGTCATGTAATATTTTTAATTCACTGAAGTTTGTGGAAAATATAGTAGAAGCACCCAGGCGGTATTAATAATGAGAATAATAATACGGTTCATTTGCAAGTTAGGAATGAACAAAGGAGAATAATACACATATATGAGAGTACAGAATGTAAATATAAAATGAAGTGAATAACATTACTCCCATGATCGCAAAGGGTCACAAAACTGAGGTAAATAAATTTTTGAAATTAGTATCAAATTCATTGCTTCCAATATGATAGCAATTGAAAAAATTCAGCGACTTGAATTTCAAAAACTCATCTACCTTGGAAGTTTGTAACAATTTCTTTAAACCTGCATAGTGTTATATTCTGATTATATCAACCATTTCCAACGATATTTCTGTATACACTTATTATTTTCTTGAGAGATAGTTGATACCTACAAAAACTTCCACATTTTTTATGAAAATGAGTATTTCAAGAATTATGAAGTGATGAATTTCCTAGAGAACTCGGATTGACGCATTGGAAACAATTCAAATGTCATCAGACCTGATTATCTCTGTTTCGATAGATTAATGGATATATCACTCACATTTTTTTGTGGTGTATGGAAACATATCAAAACTGAAGGATTTCATTATTCCAAACTGAACAAAAGAATAGAAATGTGGGTATTTTCAAAGCTCGTACTTTCCATCATATCCCGATTCATATATTCAATTCAATATTATTTTTTATGGGCTGCCTGAATACTCTATATGAAGTGAGCAAATCAAGAATTATATTCGGAATTTCATAAAAAGATCACCAACATAATTGTGTTCATAAAAGCGATATTGTTATGGGGTTGTTTTGAGAACAACTGCTTTCTACCATCATACATGGATGAAAAAATGCTAGATGATGTCAATTTAATCATTTTTAAATAATTCGTAAATATCTTACTCTATTTTCAAATAATATGCTTGTATTAGTACAAACAGACCTAATGTTGGTGCAGCATATAATGCAGTAATTCCATGATTTTTCAATACAGAAATGAATGAATCTGGCTGGAATCGTGGAACAGTTATCAGTTTGGTGCCGTTGACTGCAGCATTCAATTGCAACACGGTGAATCCATAAATGTGGAAAAACGGAATCACTGCTGGAACAACATCTTGAAAGTTTCCTGAAAATATTTTTTCAATTATTCACCCAATATTCAGAAAATGCAATAAATAATCGAGTGCATGGACTTGAGACAGCAATCAGTATCCCCAAATTAGGTATGACAAACTTTTTCAGAAAATAACATCTTTTATTCAGGGTAATTTGAAACTACAAAAAAATTATTGGAAAATACATGAATGAAGCAGAGTTTGATTCAATAGACTGAAGAGGTAATATATGCTCAAATAGTTAGCAATACGGTGATATAAAAGTTGGACAAGGCCGTTTAAAAACAAGTACTTCAATAATACCTCAGAGGACTACGCAATATCTAGTGAGCGAAACCACCTGGTAGCCAGAATGGCTATACCAGACAATTTGGTGGCACAGATAATCAGAAAATAGAAGGCTCCAATGCAACGGAAATTACCAAGTCATAACACGTGATGTTCATGAAAAATATTAAGCTGCCACGTAGTTGCGCAGACCCCACTATGAGATGAACGATGATCGATTTTGAAGCAAGATACTCGCGAATGCTTCTGCGCTGAACATGATATGTACGTGAAAACAATCTATCGGATGGCTCACGTCAGAATCCTTGAGGGCCATGTTGGGTACGTGCGTCCATTCCAAGGCCCTCTGGACTTCATACGCAAGCCTTGCCATATATCCTCTGTGATACGGTTACCGATATGAATTGGATATTGTTCTCCTGTATTATTTATCCCGTCGGTGGTCTGACCTATTGGTTTTCTCCTGTGACGTTACCTGCAAGACATGCTTTTCCTCAGTATTTAACCATATCAGTTTCATGTGCTCTATTAAGCTCAATCAAACATATCATTTGATCGTCGACAATGGCAATGCGAGTACATCTGAGCGCAGTGAAATCAGGTTGTTTTCAGATACCCATGCGAGTTTGTAGTCTTTCATATTCTACATTCTATTCCTTTCCAGCCAGGTGGTTCCTCACAACCTTCATAATGGAGATGAGGTACAAAATGCCCTCTCCATGCTCACAGAAAACTTTTTGGATCGTATACCAACTTGTCTCTGTTTCCTGACATCCGACACATAATCGGCAAATCGCCACCTTCCCAATTCTCGAGGAAGCCTATCATGCCACTCATAAGTGTATTCTATCGAACCCAGTTGTAATGCATGGAATCGTAGACCCGCAATTTATTTCTCGACCAATGCCTCGTTTTCACAAGCTGCCATATGAGGAAGAATCGATGAGTCACCCTAGCCTCAAGTGGAGAATGAACTCGGCCAGCCATTGAATGCTGAGTATCTCACTGCCACATTCTTCGGCAAATGGAGCCAATGCCTCACTGCCGCCCGAATCGTCTGAGCTTTATATAATCAGATATAACACTACTAAGGAACCATGTACCTATGTAGTTTCGAAGGCATCTTCCGTTACTCAGTTATCACAAGGGTATCCTCTGGCTTCACCTCCTTCAGTTCCAATGAACTTGACTTCAAAAAAACTCTGATAATATAGGGTTGCTTTGTTCATATCCACACGTCAACTCCACCCGCTGGTTTATCGTAATTTCCCCTGGCATGTTGGAGCAAGATAAAAACGTGTTTGCGTTTGCACATACGTCCCCCATTCAATCGATAATCACATACGGGATATCAGCCATGCAGCGGGCAAAGAGTGGATCAACGTGAAGGACGGTATCAAAAACTCTGAATGCATTTAAAATTTCAGTCCCGCTTCCAGTTTTCCAGAGTACGGTATTCAGTACGCGAAGGTTTTCTGCATAACCTTAAATTTTCCGCCTGCACACTCTCTACTTGGTACTTAATTGCATCGATGTCCCCAAGTCTGGTAGCCAAGATTTTGTGAAGGCTTCTTGGTCTCCCCTAATGCGTTGGGTGATCAATACCATGTACCTTGCCAGGTGCACCTCTTCAGTCATGAAACTATTCAAAAACATAGATATTCTCCTCCTGTCTCCAGGCTGAATGATGTCAGGCCAAGCATTCCAATACTTGCGACAAATGCCTGATCGTCCTCCGGAAAGGTTTTTCGTTGGTTCCATTGGAAGCAATTTCAACCAGCCCAGGTATTCCTGACTCAAAAAACTATTTCATCTCCAGATTGCTATGTACTGCGCTCCATGTTTGCTGAACAGCTCCTGAATAGCTTTCATGAACTGAAAGTTGATTTCTATCCCATCACTGATATTTTCAATGCCTAATGATTTTTGTTGATTCAATAAATAGATCAAAATGAATAAATTACGATTTATTGTCGGTTCCATCAAAATCAATGATCTTGTACATATTATGCCAGATTTTATAGGCTACAGAAAAATATAGAAAATACGTATATTCAGTGAAATATCAGAAACTAAAGTTGTTACTTTTTCAAGCGATATCGTCGGCGATACCACAGCCTATTACAATGTAATTATATATCTGATATTGATGCTGCAATATCACTATGAATCTGAAAAATGGTAAGATAGCGAGTCTGATGATATTCTTATGTTTTTATCATGCGTGTTTTTTCGTTTTTTTTTATCTACATCCGTTAACCCCTGGAATATTCTTTCGAGTACCCTTCAGCTTGGAATATCACCATTGAGCTCGTCAAGGTTGATCGGTTTTCATCTGTAGAGGCTTTTCGAAGTACTCGAGTAACTGGAATATTTGACTAGGTTCTGTGACACCAGGCAGCATGTTCTAAGCAATTTTTCAAGCACTTGCTGGCATCCGATTGAGCTGATTCATAATTCTGGTGCCAAAGCATTATTATTTTTTTAAAGACAAATTTCTATTCGAATACACTTAAAAGTAAAAATAATTTCTTTAGATGTGTGACGTAGATTATTTTCTGAGAACAGATTCAAGAGCAGGAATAATATTTTTTTTGTATTCAAACCGGAAACATTGTGCGGCAAGCGTTTGAATCTATTACTCATAGAATAACTTACGTCACATATCTGAAGAGATTATTGTTTCCATGTTGGTGCATTCGAATGAAAGCTTGTCTTTGGAAAGTGTTTTTGGTCATTTTGATTCTACCAGCTCTGTTAGTGTCTAGGTCAAATATTGCGAATCAAATTTGAACCACTTTCAGTCATCCATCAACTTGAAATTTGGCTGGTATCCATCATTCGGGTGACAATGCAGTATGACATTTTCATATGAAAGAAACGAGATGGCGGATCCAAAATGGTGGATGAGCAGTGGCGGATTTCCCATAAGGCCGACTAGGCCCAGGCCTAGCGCGGCCAGATATTAGGGGGCGACTAATCGTGGCAAAAAATATACTGCGAACATGTGACGACACTGAATAACAGTACACCAAAGCATATAAAGTATTAAAGTTTAAAATGCTCCATTTTAAAATTGATTTCATCATTTATTATAAGTAACCTTTTATTATAAGTAACCTTTTATACGTGTGTGTTGTGTGGTCACTATCAGTCCGACGACTCTTGGGATTCACTGGGATATTTCCACGAACGAACGCTATCACGCCACCCGCTTCGCACCGCTCCACTTGTCACGTTGTCACCACTCATCGACCGAAGACCCAACCGAACGTTTATTTCATTTGACAACGTTTCTCTTGATGAAAGTTGGCAAGACAGTAAATTCATATTAAACGTCTCAGTTGACGATGAGTTGAGAAGGGGGCGGCTGGTACTACACGGCCTAGGGCGGCCAATACTGCAAACTCGCCACTGTGGATGAGTTTAGAGATTCATCATAATTAAAATATGTCTTAATTCATATTTCCATAATGTAACAAGAGTAAGAGGGATAGCCGATTTTGGCTCTCCCCCACCACTTTGACGTCAAACGACCTTGACTTTTACCATGGAGTTCGATGGTGAAGTTTTGCCTTGAAGTTTGACTTTCGGGTGTTGGTGGTCGTGGTCAGGGTTGTGAGTGACACTGTATAACCTTGGGATGTTTGGATATATGTTCACATTTGTATGTAACATTGCATAGATATTCGAATTGCAAGATGACCTTGGGTGGAATAGCATTGCATATTGATTGGCTGAAATTACGATGTGGGGTGATATCCATTCCCTCCTGTGTCTGTGATGGCAATGTCTCCCGAGATGCTCCACTCTTCACAGTTGTCGAAAGATTAAACGTAACCTTCATGAATTCTCCCACTCCTGTGTGGATACGAGGTATATAAGATATGGGTAGAGTGTATTGTGCTCAGTTTTTCCTTGAGTGGACTATCGCAAGTATACTTCAAAGATGTACTCGTGTAATTGTGGTAAATCTCATACTCGTACTGATAATCTACGACGACATCAACGAGACAGTTGCCAGGGAGGTCCTCCAGCAAAACGGATTGAATTGGGCAATGCAGATAATGACTCGCCACAGCAGCCTGCATCACTTCACACGTGTAAATGTTTTGATGTGACAATCCAAAAATGTGGAGTCAACAATCACAACAGAACTCTCAAACACAGAACGAATGCATGTGTTTAATTGGGTGATGGTGTTCATGTGATCGAAAATGCGTTCAAGTGTCGCATCGCCAGCTACAGAGTGGGTAGTACCAATATTTGGCCGCGACTTCCACTCGCGATTTTTATCGCGGGTTTCGTCCACGATTTTTTTCCATCTGGCCACGGGTTTTCTTCGCGATTTTTTACGCGGAGTAGAAAAATGCGGCTTCAAAAACTCCCCAGACCGCGAAGCAGTCGTGTGTCTACTAGCGCTCGACCGCGAAGTGGTCGTGTGTCTTTTAATTTATCATTCATGGTACTTCTCACCACCGAAAATTATGACATGGATCTTCTCAATTATAGGACAAGATACTAGTCATTTTGCAGATACATCTGATATCTTTCATTTCCTGTCCATGCGCAGTATACCACAACTCCCACTCCTTCAACACATTCCTTTTGAAGCATATTAATTCAATAATACCTCACTGGACACTCCCCTCTCTTTCCAAAATCCACAATGGAAGCACTTGCAGCAGTGGCAGATGCAACAACTGGTCCCGTGGAAGCAGAATCTACACCAGGGCCATCACAGAGACTCCAGAGTCACATTCAGGTGCAACGCATCACTTCTTCGTCGGGTGATGAAATGGACGATTCATATGATCCATATGACTCGGAAACGTGTTCAAATGTCGAGCAGGATTGGCGTGTAAGGTCGACACTCACCCATATTATGCGGGCCAAGAAAACGAAAGCGAAGGGGAGTCCCTTACAGATGATTATTTCATGTATGAAGGGGAGATCAGGAGACTGGAGAAATTGTAAAACGAAGACTTGGATTCTCTAATCAAGGATTATTATTACTCAGTTAGGTAAGTTAACATGTAATTTTTTTATAAATTAGTTTGTGGTAGTTGATATTGTTTTTTGTTCATCGTTAGTTATATAAGTTCAAATGTGAATATTTGTTTGTGAATGACAAAATTATTAAACGAAGGAAAAGGCTAGCGAAGTAGGAAATGGAACATACAATAAATCGATCGGTTTGTACAAAATCCTGCGGGGATCGTTGGGGCAGGATAACTACTTCGTCCATTTTTTTTTTCACAATATTTGTCTTTTTTTTGTCTAGGAGGAATTCAATGGCATTCTATTGATAGCGATCTGAGTGATTATTTGATTTATATCATTAAATATTCACAAAATTCATACATATTGTGTTAAAATGGAACATCAATGATTTGGAGTTGTTTCTACCTCAGGAGGTATTATATTTGTAATCGTATATGATGATTGACGATTTCCATAGATCTCTATCCTTCGAAGCGTTACTTCGTGGGTCAGACACCAACATTCTTCGAAATGTATATCTTCATTTGACAGAAATGCCCAATCTTCTCACACAATATGCAATTTCTTCTGCATCTAGGGTAAAAACGGTTCCAACAATCTTCGTCATATTTATCACGTCGGAAACAGCGTTGTATAGGAACACGTGGCGAATTCTTATTTTTCACTACACATAGCTGACATAGACCAGTGCAAGATGACATTTGATCTTTCAGCAATCCACCCTGGCAATTGTGACATACAACCAAACTATTTATACTGATGGGTATGCAAATTTTTGGTTTACATCCCCTGTTTGGAGAAAGACTATTTGATGTGGAGTAGCAATCGATAAGTAAACTTGGATTGAAACTGAACTCATATTGGGAGCTTATTCTTTTTTATGCTTTGAATAAGGAAATGTGGAGGGGTAGAGTTGTATAGGAACACGTGGCAAATTCTGATTTTTCACTACACATAGCTGACATAGACTAGTGCAAGATGACATTCGATCTTTCGGCCATCCACCCTGGCAATTGTGACATATAACCAAACTATTTATACTGAATGGGTATGCAAAATTTTTTGTTCTACAATCCCACTGTTTGTAGAAAAACATATTTGATGTTTGAAGTAGCAATCGCTAAGTGAACTTGGATTGAAACTGAACTTATATTAGGAGCTTACTCTTTTTTATGCTTTGAATAACGAAATTTGGAGGGGTAGCTACCCCCATGAGTTGGGGTATGGACCAAATAGGATACCAGACCATCTCAGAATCAGTATTCGAATGAAATTCACTTCTTTATTATCGTATACATACTCTGTCTACATTAATATTATAATGGAAGCTGAAGTGGTCATCCTTGACATGTTGGCATCAGTTATCAATAAACATCAGTTGGTTGAAGAAGAAAAATCCATCCTAGAGGTCATCGAGATAGACGCAGCAGTCCATGAAGAAAATGACGACATTGATGAAGGTGTCGACGTTGGTGTTGACATGGAGGCAAATATTGGTGATCACGGTGATGAAGGTTTCGATGGTGTCGATATTCCTGGAGAGATTGTAGATATGGCAACCCGTATCAGGGACTTGGATATATGCAAAACATTTGATGATAATTACATATTTTGTGATATCATATCATACGTCACCATCGACACAATCCATGGAGGAATGGAAACTTTGTGCGCCATGTGTTTTCGCCTCAATGCATTACGGCATCGCGATCCTGGTGCAATGTATACACACGTCGATGTCCATTGCACCAGAGCATATAGTGAAATGCAAAGGCATTATTGTAGAGTGTGTGAAAGAGGTATCTTTTTTATGAGACCCATAGATGTGTGTACCAAATGCAATATTACCTGAGTGTATATAGGTTGAATTCCGTAGTTTGTGAGTTAGAATTGGGGAAAATGTAAATATAGTTTGTAAGTTAGAATAAGGAAAATATTAATAATTGTATATTTGTTAGTTTCAAGAATTGTATATATAAAAAATAAATGTTGGGAGAGACTGACGAAGTAGGAAATGGAACATACAATGCATTGGTCGGTATACAAAATCCTGTGAGGATGAATGGGGCAGGATCACTACTTCGTCCAGGATTGATTATGTTTTAAGTTTACTCATATTTAGTATATACTGTTGAGTTAGTTTTTATTTCAACATAAAAATAAATGAAGTTCATTTCCAAAACAGTCACTTATCCACTTATAATTGAAAAAAAAATGGGAAGAAACTTTCAATAACTTGATTATAACTTCGATCATCAAAGGAGACAGTCATAAGTCCAAACAAACACCATAAAAAAGTGACAATCAATGAAAAATTTCACCATTTCACCAATTCACCATTTGGTTACATGATATATTTCCTCACAACCAATCAAAGATAATGTTTTGGGAACATATTGCCTTCGACCGAATGATGAATCATCGAATTTTGCACACAGATAAAAAATAATGCATACGATTTTATGATTGATAAACATATGAGGAATCAATTCTTCAACATCTATTCTCAAGAAAAAGGATCTCTGAAGTTGTTGTTATCACTCACACATAGAGTAA
This sequence comes from Gonioctena quinquepunctata, assembly GCA_018342105.1. Classification (NCBI taxonomy): domain Eukaryota; kingdom Metazoa; phylum Arthropoda; class Insecta; order Coleoptera; family Chrysomelidae; genus Gonioctena; species Gonioctena quinquepunctata. The sequence continues at coordinate 4,416 of JAFIRS010006583.1, read as the reverse complement.
TGAGAAAGGGAATATGAACTTGAATCAATTCATTTGAAATAAAAATAAAGTATATAAAAAAAACATAATACAACATTCAATCGAGGTTCAAGTCAATAGTAGCATCAGAATCATCGTCTGCTTTATTATTTTCACCATTTCACCAATTCACCATTTGGTTACATGATATATTTCCTCACAACCAATCAAAGATAATGTTTTGGGAACATATTGCCTTCGACCGAATGATGAATCATCGAATTTTGCACACAGATAAAAAATAATGCATACGATTTTATGATTGATAAACTTATGAGGAATCAGTTCTTCAACATCTATTCTCAAGAAAAAGGATCTCTGAAGTTGTTGTTATCACTCACACATAGAGTAATGAGAAAGGAAATATGAACTTGAATCAATTCATTTGAAATATAAATAAAGTATATAAAAAAAACATAATACAACATTCAATCGAGGTTCAAGTCAATAGTAGCATCAGAATCATCGTCTGCTTTATTATTTTCATCATCTGACCCAATATCTTCATCCTCATCTCCCGGGATAATTGAATCAGAGTCTGATGTATCTGGCACATCCAACGCATTCCAACGATTCAGACCATTTACCATATCGAATCGCTGCTGTCAATCCATTGACATCCATTGCTCCAAGCGATCCACAAAGAAAAGGTGTCATGGCTGTCGTGAATACTTCAAAACCCACAACTTCGAGAACGAGAAATCCAAGGCAACCTAAATCCTCAACAGTTGTGGCACATTTACATACATCAGACCATTTTGCTCAGGAACTTTCGTTTGAATTTCAGAAACAGAAAAGCACAGATTTCCTCAAAAAAAGAGTTCTCAATGGAAATAATAAACAGTTTTGAAAATTCTATTAAGTAGAAATCACTGGCTGGATATACTCTTGTGTCCAGAAAGTGATATTGATGAACAGTGGGACTGTTTCATGAATAGCGTCTCCTCGGCTTTCGAGGAAAGTTTTCCCGAAAAATCAATTGTGCCAAGAAAACATCCAAGACAGAATTGGCATCATACACCTCAAGTCGAGAAGAGCAAAAAAATACTGGATATACTATTTGTTCTCTGTCAAAACAATCTTGAATATAGGGACGCATATCGGGAACGAAAAAAACAGTACAACATTCTAGCTAGTGCCAGGAAAGAGTTTCATCAGAGCAAAATTTTGGAATCAGAAAATAAATCTGAAGTGGTGAAAGAAATTAATGGATCGGACAGAAAACAAAAAACATGTATGTTGGAGGGAGAACCTAGTGAGACATGCAATGATCGAAAAAACTTTTTTGACATGGCCAAACAAGCTGCTAGCAAAATCACATCAAAAAATGATCCAAACCAGAATATTTCCCCAAATTTTGTGGAAATGACTTTTAATCCTGTAACCCCAGAAAGAATATCTGACATTATAAAAAAATTAAAAAGCAAATAAAGTTCTGGTAATGATGGTATATCCATTAATCTTATCGAATACCGCTCATCAGAGCTCTGTATTCCTCTCAGCCTAATAATAAATACCTGTCTTCATTTTGAAGTTTTTCCAGAGAAGTTGAAACAAGCAATAGTCCTCCTTCTCTAAAAGAAAGGTGACACTAGGATATTTGAGAACTACCGACCAATCAGCCTCATTCCTACCTTCTCCAGGGCATTTGAGACAGTAATGTGCAACAGACTTATGAACTTTTTCCTCCAAAACAATCTTCTGAGCGCATCTCAATATGGTTTTCTCAGGGAAAAATAAAAAAACCCTCAATTTTTTATTATTTGGAAGGAATATACAACGGTATGGAAAAGCAAAACAAAACCTTGGGAGTTTTTTTGGACCTTTCTTAAGCCTATGACAGCATAGATCACAATATTTTGTTGAGTAAGCTAGAACTGTATGGCATCAGAGGACCTCCCTCACACTGGATCCAGTCCTACCTCAGTAATCGAAAGCAGAGAGTTTGCATCCAGAAAGATGGAGTGACAGCCATCACTCCAGATAGAGTAGTTACCAGAGGAATCCCACAAGGGAGTGTCATTGAACCAATCCTATTTGTATTTTACATAAACGACTCCTCCTACTCTTTAACCTCATATTACTGTTTAACTGTTAACTATGCTGACGATACGAATCTACAAATGCTTGCAAAGAATTTTGCAGAACTGGAAAAACTGGCAAGTATCTGTCTAGCAAAGGCAGAGGGATGGTTCAACGACAATTACCTGCTTCTTAATCAAGACAAATCCATTCTCATAAACTTCCATACACTACAATCAACGAATAACCAACCAGGCAGTATGGATATCACTTCACAAGATATAAAGCTTGCACAAGATGTTAAATTCCTTGGTTTACTCATCGACCAAAACCTTAAATGGGATAAAAATATTGGGGTGCTATCGAGAAAGCTGAGTAGTATGTGCTACACTCTTAGAATCCTTGAAGATATCTAGACCAAAAAGCCTTACTTACAATGTACTATGCTACCTCCTACACAGCCTCAAGACATGGTAATGTTTTGGGGATGCTCAGGAAGCGAGAAAGGTGTCATAAGCCAGATTTCGAAATTGGGTCCAAGAGAGACATGCAGAAGTACCTTTAAGAAACTACAAATTCTAACTCTGCCTGCTATTTATATATTTGAAGGTCTCACTTATTTACATAAGCATTTTCATAGTTTTGAATGTTACTTGCCGCAGCCCAGTCACGATACACGGGCAAATATTATGATATATCCCAAACATAGACTCTCTTTTACAGAGGGCAGCCCCATCTATATGTATATAAAATTATATAATAGTTCACCCCAACAATTAAAAATCCCAATAAAACATTTAAAAAAAGATTTATTTCAATATCTTATGACCCTAGAACCCTACACCATAGAGGAGTACTTAAACATAAGTTAGCTGATCTGTTGATGCCTCTGGATCCACAATATTGTGACATGAAAGCTGGTTTGATTTGTGTCATGCTCCCAAAGGTGAAAAATAGTAGTGTGATAATGTGTGATAATGTTTCAAATTGTAGCAGTATCCATAACTGCAAATATTTGAAAAATATCTTTTAGTCTCTCTGAATTTTAAATGTCATTTAACAAATATTAGTATTTATAATTTTAACCAATCGTACTCTTATGCTCTTAATAGACCTATGTTTTATTATAAAACTAATACTATAGGCTCTGGTGGTATAAGGATGTAGAAGATAGTTTATTTATTTTTATTACTGACACTATTTTCCCAACCGACAGTCTTTTGAATTGTATGCTCTTCCTAAATAAAGATTGATTGATTGATTGAATATTCGACTCATGAATAAAGTGTACACGAATTCAAAAAAAAAAAATTCAACATTATTTTAATGGATGATATATCAAATCTCAACCTAATATGTACAAATATTTACAAAGAGTGAATGTTTAACATTCAATCACTATCACTTAGGAAAATATTGTGCTCCTCTTCAAGCCATCTTTCATAAATAGCCAAATCCGCTTCATACGAGTTTTGATTGCTGAAGTTCAACTCTTTCATTCTTGTTTAGACGATCATTACTTTGACGATCCTTCTCAATCCTCTTGTCCAAAGTGTCGGCTTCATTTTGTAAGCGTGCAATCTGTTCACGTAGGCTGTAGAGTAGACTGTTTTCATTTTTTCATCCAGCCTATCATTAATTTCAACACATTGTTTTATTATTTGTTCTACGTTGATGATATTCCTCTTCGATTTTTTATTCATGTCAGCATAGCTTCGCAGTGATTCTATCGAAGAAAACAAATCAGTCTCCATTTCACCAACCGAAGTCCACTTCGGTTGGTGAACAAGAATGCAGGAGATGAACTTCAGCAATCGAAACTCGTGTGAAGCGGTTTCAGCTATTCATGCAAGATGGCGTGAAGAGGTGGAGAATATTTTCCTAAGTGATAGTGATTGAATGTTAAACATTCACTCTCTGTGAATATATGTACATATTAGGTTGAGATTCAATCTATCATTCATTGAAATAATGGCAAAAAAAATAATTGTTAAATGACATTTGAAATTTAGAGACAAAAAAACTGTTTTCAAATATTTGCAGGTATGGATCCTGCTACGATTTGAGACATTATCACACATTATCACGCCACTATTTTTCACCTTTGGGAGCATGACACATATTGAACCAGCTTTCATGTCACAATATTGTGGATCCAGAGGCATCAACAGATAAGCTAATTTATGTTCGAGTACTCCTCTATGGTGTAGGGTTCTAGTGTCATGAGATATTGAAATAAATCTTTTCTTAAATGTTTTATTTTGTTTTTCAATTGTTGGGGTAAACTATTATATAATTTTATCTCTCTGTTAGAGAGAGTCTATGTTTGGGATATATCATAATATTTGCCCTTGTGTCGTGACTGTGCTGTGGCAA
>JAFIRS010006582.1:0-35109 GCA_018342105.1 Gonioctena quinquepunctata | reverse complement strand
TAATTTGTCTATCAGAGTTGGTATTGAAAAGAATTCTATTAAGAAGTTTTTTGGGGTAAGAATTATCTAGTAAAATATTTCTGAGAATTTAAAATTTTTGTTTTTCAATGAAGGATGAACCAACATCTCGATTCTTTTTTTCGTGCAAAGAATCAAATTTATTTTCATTCTTTTTGAGTGGAAGGAATGATAGTTTATGTATTGTAACGAAGTTACTATTTTCCCGCTATATTTATCAGCCAAAAGCTCCCTGTAAGGAATTAAACCCCGCTTGAAAGTAATAATAGGTCTAGAAATACCATTCAGGTTCGTGATAAATCCGTGAATCACCCCTAACACGATAAATAGGCTAAAAACCCTCCCTAACTCACGCCAATACCGCGAGCGTGGTTGTGGAGAACGAATGATTGAAACAAAGCAATCGTACGTCACCCGCCCCACTCTGGAGTAAACACTTGAATCGAACGCAAAACTCAAGAATAAAAGTTTCCACAAAGGATCGCATTCAATTCACGTACGAGCCAACAGTCCGATCGCCACCCAGCATAGTTGAGTCTAGACAGAGACGCGCGCACCGAGCTGACGTCACAGCAGTCGCCACCGAGAACATGACACTGTGCCCGAGCAGCCGTTGACGTCACGAGGGAAGGGAGGCCGATATTCTGAACGTTGGATCAAATGCGATAGAAAGCAGTCAGTCGTTCCGAAGCAGCGAAGCCAGCCAACACGCAAGGAGAGAGTTCCGCCAGAAGGACGAGGTACAGAGGAGGCGCACGCACCGAGCTGACGTCACAGCAGTCGCCACCGAGAACATGACACTGTGTGCGAGCAGCCGTTGACGTCACGAATGAGGGGAGGCCGATATTCTGGGTAATTATTCTGTGAAGATATAATTGTATCGCAAACGACAGAGTCCACAAAACGGCGCGCGCATATAAGTCGATCAGGAGGGATTCGAAAAAGAGGGAGAAGCCGGCCGTAGTTCCGTTTCGACATATTTCAAAGAAGTAGTAGCTTGCCCAGCCCAGCAGAAGCAGCCACGCGGCCGACTAGTATCCAGAGTGTGAGCCAAAGACCGAAGCAGTCCACGACCGTCCCGGGCCTTGCCGAAGCAGTGAGATCGGAGTTTGGTAAATATGTTGTATCAGGTAAAAGACATCAGGAAATGTTTCAAGTACCGCAGATGCGATGTGCGCATGATCGTAAGAGGCACATTCATTTCAATACTGTGCTGGTAATTTCTGCATACGAGTCCGTACAATACCCCCCCCACCGCAGAGCTTTTGGTTGTTAAGTTTACCCCGCTTGTTGAAAACACCCTCTCTTTTCTTTATATAGTGCTTGCCATGTATTCATTTGTTGTGATAACTTGGGGTCGCCGTCAGCCGCCCTCACTGTATTTCAGTATTTTTAATATACCTGTTTATCCTGTTCTTCGTATTCTTTCATTGACAATTTTGAGTAGAATTTTAACATCTAGTGCGCAGTCGCCACCCAGGTTCGAAACCCAGTTGAAGGCAATTAAAGCCTGCCTTGCTGGCCCTGTTACAGTGTCACGACTATATTGACCCCTGGAGTGTCTTTCTTCACTGAGACTGCCCGGAGCAAAAGTGGCCTTTTCCACTATAAAGTTAAAGGTGGCGCCCGAGAAAACCCGAGAACAGTGAAAAGCGCCAAGGTTTGATATTAGGGGAAGAAACCCCCTTGACAGTATCTTTCAGAGTTTGTTGGTTTTATATACCAATCTGTGATTAGTGAATTGTTGAACTTTAAAGGTCAATTGTGGTAATATTTCTTTGAAAAGGTCATCCATTACATACGAAGCAATGATTGGTGAGATGGTAGCTCCCATAGGTGTTCCAAGAATTTGTTTGTAGCAATTTCCTTCGAACGAAAAGAAACTAGATTTGAATATGAATTGAATGATTTCTAAAAATTTTGTTTGTGAAATATTACAGTGTTCTTCTATTTTACTCCATCTTTTAGTTATACTTTTCAACACTAATTCTATCGGTATGTTACTGAATAAGGAAACAACATCTAGGCTTATCAAGACATAGCTTTGTGGAAGTTTTTTTCGTTGATGAATTTAGAAAACTCGAAAGAATCTTTAACATAAAACTTATTTTCAAAGTCATATGCATCTGTAAGGATGTCTGTGAATAATTTAGATATTTTGCTATTGGGTGCATCAATAGATGAAATGATAGGTCTGAGTTTAATGATTGGTTTATGAATTTTGGGTAAACCATAGTATTTTGGTGATACAGAACTGTATATCATACATTTTTTTGCTTCTTCTTCAGTGATCATTTTTGATTTTTTTAATTCTGAAATAAATTTATTTGCTTTTTGTTCAATGGTTGAGGTAGGATCTCTATTTAATTTGGTGTAAGAGTTTTCGTCATCAAGGATATCATGAGATTTTTTTATATATTCAGTTTTTTCTAAAATGACTGTTACATTACCTTTATCTGATTTTGTTAAAATAAGATTAGGATGGTTTTTGAAAAATTCTTTGGTTTTTTTATAAAGAGAATTGAGTGTTGTTTAATTTTTTTGGTTTTTATAAGATTAGGATGGTTTTTGAAAAATTCTTTGTTTTTTTTCTTGTAGTAGGAGGTATACTGAATTTGAATCCCAAAGCAAGAAAATGTTCAATATCATTTGGTATAATTATATCAGTCAAATTTTTGAGCCAAGTGCTCTTTGTTTTGATATCATTCTGGAAAGAAAATTTTAATCTATTTATCTTGTTGATATTTTTAATTTTTATATCTTTGAATATTTTATTGTAGGAAATCGTTTGTCTTTCTGTATAATTTATCCAGATATCATTAGGTAGTTTTGTTATGAGGAAGTTAGAAAGTTTCGAAAAGTATATTTCTGATGATTTGAGGTCATTATGTGTTATTTTGATTTCTAAATTTAACATTTTCTTGGTTAATTTTTCATTTTTAAAGAATGTATGAATTTCGTGTAAACTCTTACCATTTTCTTCTAGGTCTGTAAGCAGCCAGTTTCTTGTTGATGTTGCACCATTCCTTCATTTTTTGAGAGACTTCGGGACCGTACGTGATTCGAATGTCTTCATAAAACCCCATGGTAGATCGATAAATTTAGAAATAACGACTGAAAATTGGTATGAACAGTGGGGAATAACGGGGATCTTCAGTCAGCACAAGTGTTGAACTATGAAAAACTCTTTAATACGAAGGACCGAGCTTTCGTTTCAATTTTGAAACTTCTTCAGGGTCCTAAAATATGTAAATGACATTATTGTGAAATAAAATACTTAAAATGAAGGAAGTACTTGCAGTAATCTGAGTGGATGATAAATGAACATTAACTTTAAAAAAAAACGTAAAATATGTAAAAATTTGTCGGAATGGTGTTATATCTTTGACGCTTCGAGTGACATAAGATAAGAATTTATTGGTCTTTATGTTACAATATTATGTACACTTGAAAACAAACACACATAATTTGTTTAGACACGTCATAGAAAATAGAAAAGATATACAAATCACATTACAAATATAGCTAAGTAACCTAAAAATATATATTAAACACATATTCTTAAAAAACACATTTAAAATTGAAACAATTTCCTTAGTGCCTATTGCCTTTAATCAACAGGCCAGACAGCATCAAAAACCTCATTTATTGAGTAAAATGCTTGGCTCAAAAGAGCCTGCTTCACCACAAATTTTAGTTTTTTTTTTTGGATAGTTTTTCCATTCTTTTGGAAGCGTATTATATATTTTGCCATATAATACTTCGGTTTGTTTTTCAGTATTTACTAATTTCGTTTTTGCTGTTCTAATGACCTCTTTGCTTTTAGTATTGTAATCATGTATAAGTGCCCCAGTAGTGTATTTATCTTTATTTATATGTAAGTATAAGATAGCTTCCAGTATATATAGACATGGTACCGTAAGAATCTCTAAATCAATAAATAAAGGTTTTGCATGATCTCTGAAATTAGCTCGAACCATCTCTCTGATAAAAATTTTCTGGGATATAAAAACATCATTTGCTGCTGATACTGACCCCCATAGTAATATCCCATATTGTAAATGGCATTGTATAAGACCGAAATATGCAATTCTAAGTACATCTTTGCTTACCACGCTTTCTCATTCTCCTCAGGGCAAAGCGACCTTTGGACAGTTTCTTTTTTATTTCTGTAATTTGTGTTTTCCAGCTGAGATTGCTGTCTATATGAAATCCTAGTAAACGCACGTTCTTTTCGTTATCATTATTCGTTCTTTTGTTAAAATCTATGATTTTAGTTTTATCATTATTCAAACACAATACATTTGCATTGAAGTATTGTTCAAATTTTTCTTGAGTTTCTTTTGATAACTCTTCAAGTATTACTTGATTTAATTATAAAAGAGGCGTCGTCTGCATAAAGAAAAGTATCCGCAATGTCAACATATAATGGTAAATCATTTATGTATAAAATGAACAGCAGAGGACCCAACACCGATCCTTGGGGAACCCCATGTTTGATTACCTGTATATCTGATGTAGTGTTGTTGTAGACAATATATTGCCTTCTACCAGTTAAGAATGATTTTAACAAGTTTATTGCTGAACCTCTTATCCCATATTTTTCAAACTTATTTAGAAGCATTGTGGCATACGCTATCGAAAGCTTTCGAAGGTCGATAACATAGCTCTGGTTACTATACCCAAGTCTTTATTTTTGCTACTATATGAATAATGTCTGTTATGGCTTGAGTGGTTGAATGTAACTTTCTAAAACCATACTGCCTTTCACTTATATATCCTCCTCCTTCTAGATAATTTATAAGCTCTCTTTAAAATTATTTCGATAATTTTAGACAATACAGGGTTATAGTAATAAACCTGTAATTATTGCAGTCATTTATATCACCTTGTTTGTGGATGGGTGTGGCTCTGCACAGCTTTAAAAATCTGGAAATTCTCCATTTGAGAAACATACATTTATTAAATGAACAATGGGTTCAGTCATCATATCATTTGCAATTTTTATAATTGTTGGACTAATATTGTAAGGGTCCATGCTTTTTGAATTTTTAAGTGATGAAATCACGTTGAAGACTTCTGTTCCATTTGTAGGTCTTAAAAAAACTGAATCTTTAACAGAGATATTCAACAAATCTGACACTTTTTTACATGATGGGGGAATGTTAGCAATTAATTTATCAATTATATCGGCGGAGAAGTTGTTCATGTCATTTGCTGTTAATTTACTATTCTTTAAGACTTTTACGAATTTATTGTTAAAATTATTTATGATAGACCATGCGGTTTTACTTACATTGTCACTCATCAAAATTAAATTGTTGTAGGAGTTTGACTTGGCTTCCTTAATTGCTTTTTTATATTCACCTTTAAACTTATTATATTCCTCTTTCAGACATAGATTACCTGTACTTAACCACAAGTTTTTCTTAATACTAAGATCAGTCCTCATTTGAAGGATTTGAAATGACAACCTATGATTAATCGTTTTTTTTTTAAGTTAATGTTCATTTATCATCCACTCAGATTACTGTAAGTACTTCCTTCATTTTAAGTATTTTTTTCACAATAATGTCATTTACATATTTTAGGACCCTGAAGAAGTTTCAAAATTGAAACGAAAGCTCGGTCCATCGTATTAAAGAGTTTTTCATAGTTCAACACCACTTGTGCTGACTGAAGATCCCCGTTATTCCCCACTGTTCATACCAATTTTCAGTCGTTATTTCTAAATTTATATATATATATATACATATATATATATATATATATATATATATATATATATATAAATTCGTATATTTTCACAGATGTGGTGAACTGCTTTCTCAGGTTTCTCTCCGAGTATTGTGGTATTGGTCTTTAAAAGCGTTTTGGCAAAATCACAATTGTTTGATTTTCAATGTTATTCAAAAATACTTCAAATTAATGCTTCGCTGAATTAAAGATTTAATTCCTTCACAAGAGATATATTCTTGTAGCAGAACATTTTTGTTGAATTGTTACGTCCCAGCCTCTTATTTTAGGAATAGAATATATCCCACCTCGGCTCAACTACCGTTGGACAGTTATCAAAAGATTAAACCTTCTGTAACGCCACTGGTTTGGGATAGATCGTTACTCCATATAATTAGCCCAAGACGCTAAGGACGCTTCTAATATAGAAAGCCTATACTCGATTAGTCCTTTGTTGAAAAGTTGCTCGCAAAGCTACAACTTTGTTGGGTATTAGCAGCAATTATAAAATAATATATTCGCACTGAAGTTAATGGACATGAGCGGCTACATCCATTACCTTCCTTCTAACACCCAGAGAACATAGGTTGTTTATTTAGAAGTATGTACCGTTCGCCGAACTCTATATCAATAAAAAGGCAATGGGAATCATAAAACTTATATTCATAAAACGAAATTATACATAAGATAAAACAAAACACATTACACTGTTATCCTTAGAATGCAACTATTGTGGTAACTTTCCAGAAATAATCCAAATAACTGTTAATAATGGAGATAGAAAATAAAATAAACTAATGAAACTGCACTTTCTATAAGCACTTTCATTTCATTCCTGTATAAATAATTCCCCTTTTTATATACTGAATACCCCTTGTACCAAAAGTAAATTGACAAAATTATTGTATAGCACATAGATAAACAAACAAAACAAACAAAATAAGAACACAAAGAAAACATTTGATATAGGTAACAACATGCCCAATTTTACTTGTGATCTCTCGGTACCATGTATTGTGAGCTTAAAGTCAATGACCATGGATTATTACCCCTCGACAATGTTTCTTTCTATGGGAGATATATGTATGCATAACATGTATATTAAGAAAATCATATAATAGTAATAGGAAACCAAAACATTAATTTCAATAATAGGAATTCATTACCTAGGTCGAGTTGTCCATTTGCCTTCCTTGAGTCGCACTCGAAGAGTTTCACGATTAACCGGATTTATTATCTCAGGCGCTTGTCATTGTTCGGTCCCGGATCATGTTACAGGATGAATTATTTGCTCGTTTTTAGGGACATCAGCAACAAAGCGTCATTCGATCGAGAGAAAAACACAACACTGGCAAAGTAATTTCGACGGAAATAATTTGTTTTTTACGATGCATGAAAATAACTATTGTTAGAGCGATTAGAGTTGTCCGTAATTATGCGGTGAAATATTGTCTTTACACTGACTCTAGTTAAAAAGATGACATGTTAGTATTGCTTTACTCGAGATGTTGTTTACACGTGGAAAGATTTAATTTCTCGTGACATTTTTCACTGGTACTAATATGAATGCATACTATATTTCTTCTCGTATGAGATATGTGATTACTCCACGGACTACTGTTCTGAACTAACTTAACTCTTTCGGCTACCGTTGCCTTTTATAATATCTTCAATCGGAAGCTGGGGCGGGACTTAGTGTGTTTTATGACTAGATGACGAGGTGACATCTTAAAACTGATAAGGGTCTTGTTTTTCTAACCCGTTTTTCGCTTATCTTATGTTATAATTGGATGATATTTTACGGCATGACAGGTATTTACGGTAGCTGTCGGGTATCTTTGAAATAATGACCATAAGTGTGTTTATGAACTTCTCGGTGGCGATTCCCGGTGATTTATGAGTTAGATACGGCCCTTAATGATGTGGGCTGGTGTGCCTGTCGGTTATCGGGATTTTTTAATGGCCCTGTTGTGTTATCGACTTTGGACGGGTGTTAGAATTAGGGATTCGTTTTCGGTAGTAAAATAAAACTGATTGTCTTATCTAGCTGTGACGTGGATATTGGATAATACCCAGTGGCAAGTTTGATTTCTTTTGTTTAAAGGATTGGTCATAACAGAATACCATCTTACCTATTGAACGTTTATGAGAAAAGTTTGGTCCAGTTTGTGGTTTGACATCTTCGTAAATAATATCAATGTCATACTCAGTTTTCCATTCTACACTATTCGTTGACAAATCTTCTGTACTTTCAGAGTTATCTTCATTCTTTACTGTAGCTCTATTATCATAATGGTTGACTTTGGGTTTTGCCAATTCACCAGCAAGACCATTACAGTCAGTATTTTCCCAAAAATCTGAAATTGGAGTTCCAACTACAACTTCTTTTTTCAATTTACCATCATAGTATAAAACATTAAAAACATCAGATTGAAGATTAAGTCACATGAGAGTTTTTTTTATTTTTTTATTATTTATTAATTTAAGTAGGCAAGCCTAATATACAAACAAAATAAAAAGTAAATTACAAATATATAAATATCTTACCACATGATTACCCTATGTAAATATAACGAACATTTGAGGGTACATGTAAAGTAAAGCAAAGTACACATACATATTACTATATTACTAGGTTAGATCACGTTAATCAAACCAAAAACAAAATATAACAAGATAAAAGAGAAAAAAAGAATACCAAGTATCACAATGAGCTGTCACTAATATACTTCTTTAATGATGAATCGTTTTACTAAATTAGATTCTTTTACGAATTGTGGCAGTTTATTAAATTCTTAAGCCTTTATGAAACACTGTTCATTCCAAATTCAGTGTTAGTTTTTTTAATGTAAAAATTGTTATTTCTTCTCGTATTGTAATCATGAACTTCATTAATTTTTATCAATTATAAAACCCAAATATTTTATTTAGTTACATTTTCAATGTTAATATTATTAATTTTATAACAGCATTTGCCCAAACAATTTGATCATATTTATAAGCTGATGTCGAAACCATACTTTTCGTTTTACTGACATTTAGTTTAAGTTATTAATAAATAAATATGTTTAATGCTATTTAAAGACCTATTCATTTCAACAATTGCCTGATCTAAATTTTCATGTATACAATAAACCAATGTATCATCAGCAAAGATACTGTGTGATCCAGAAATGTGGTTAATATCATTTAAATAAATAATAAAAAGCAACGGGCCTAACACACTGCCTGAGGTATGCCACTCTCAATTATAAGTTCATCGACAATTCTTTTCCAAATTTAGTTTTTTGTCTTCTGTTAAATAAGTAAATTTGAATCCAATCCAAAACAATCCCCGATATCCCATATACTTAGAATATGCTCTTTTAAGGTCGAGATATGTCAAAACAATGTACTGATTTCTATCAATTATATCTTTCCATTCAGTTATTAAAAATTGTAGAGACGTTTCACATGAGTGTCTAGCTCTAAAACCTGATTGGTTGCCTAGAAACAATTCATTGCTATCAAAGTACTGAATTAATTGGTTATATACAGATAGTTCTAACACTTTTTCAAGAGTAGGTAGTATATTTAATGGCCTAAAATTTTCAGCTTTAATTGAGCTAATTTTCGGTACAGGAACAACAGTAGAAACCTTAAATTGATCAGGAAACACACCGGTTCCAAGTGATGTGTTAATTAAATTTAATATTGCATAGCCAGCTACATCAAAACTATTTTTTAAGAAGTTATTGTTTAAAATTTCTGCTTTATTAGTTTTGTCAAGAGAATATAATATTTTTTAGTTCATTAATTGTTAAAGGCACGAATTCAGTGAAATTAGTTAATATAACAGGGTAGTCATGTCTCCATTGCTGTACATTTTGGAACACTAATGTTATTTCATTTACAATGTATAAAATATGAATTAAAATTATTAGCAATGTCTAGTTCCTTATTTACAATTACATTTTGGTAATTAATCTCGAACTGGATACAGCTAACAACATCTTGTTTTGGCCTAACAAGTTTTTTAAGACACTTCCACATTTCCTTACTATTATTTTTATTTTTATGAAGAAGAAAAACTCGAAGTCGTCTCCACAATATAATATTAACAATCGATTAGATAAATACCATCGATTGTGAATATAGCTTCGAACTTATAGGTTCATCAGATATGTTTTCTAATAAAAGAAGAACAAGACTTAGTTACATGTCATGTGATAATATGTATACATGGAATGATATTTTGTAGGTTATGATAAATTATTTTTATCTAATTATAACTCTGGACCATATGGAAAGTTGGGATTTCCTTCCATATGGTCCAAGTTATGAACATTGAATTAAAATAATTTTATATCATTAACCTACAAAATATTTTTTTCATCTCCATAAGTAGCACTTATTGTATCACATTACCATGTAACTAAGTCTTTGTTCTTCTTTATTGTAGAAAACTTTTATTATCCGCTGATGATGAACCTATAGAGGTTCGAAACATGTTCACCCAATCGATGGTATTTATCTAATCGATTGTTAATATTATATTGTGGAGACGACTTCGAGTTTTTCTTCTTCATAAAATTATACCACTCCACTTCGAGATACAATGGACTTCTACCACAGGTTTATTATTTTTATTGTTGTCAATCGTTTGTTCATATTTCTCTCTTTTTTTCTTAGTAAAACATTTCTCTCTTTTTTTCTTAGTAAAACAACATATTGATTTCTAATGATCTCTTATAGACATTCCATGCGTTCTTCTTCTTTGTTAGACCAGACCCTTTGACATTGTCTAAAAAATATTATAAATATGAACATTGTCCATTACGTAATCTAATGCTGCTCTTTTTCTATTTTTTTCAGGCAATCTAATGTAGTCGGCAGATAAATTAATGGATATAATGCCATGCTCAGAAATGTTAGGTTCATTTACAACTGCTCTCACATTATCGTAATTAGTAACAACATAATCAATTAAAGTTTTTGAATCATTAAAACAAGTTGAAATTCTACACAGTTATAAAGTTTGATGAACCAATATTAATGAAGAAATACAAATAAAAGAAACTATTATTACTTATATTTGTAATTATCAAAATGGCATACCTAATTTTTACCATCTCATTGACATGCTAAAAATAACAAAGAAAAATGACGCTATTTTATTAATTAACAATTTGTTGTTTCTTTAATTTATAGATTTTTAGAATTCTGCAATCAGTGAATATTGAACGAGTTTCTGAACATAACAACATTTTAACGATTCTCCAAGTTATCCCACATTCAATTTTTATGGAATTTTCAACTAATTGTTTGAGAAATGTAAAAAGAGGGTCTGGGGAATTCTTATTTAAAGCAACCAACAAGGTTTTTATGTGGCAGGCGGACCGGCAATACATATTTAAACCTTCAGTTGAAATAATTAACAATCGACTTCGTTTTATTTTTCAACATGTTCTTGTCTTTAAATATTGTATCTCCACAAAAACGTCAATTTTTCATTTATGAAAGCAAACTACCTATGAACAAAATGTATGTATGACACACTTGGGAAGCTTATCAGTGAATGAAAGAACTTCTGATATAATTACATACCTTATAGGTTAATATCCAAATAGTTTCTACCATTCTGAAAATTGAAGTTAATGAAAATCAAAAGTAACTTATTTGGATTTACAACAGAGTATCAGCCGCAACAATTCAAAATTCAATATCAGATGATCTGCATCCCAGTGAACCAGAATCGATTGCATAGAAGTTGCAGGTAGTTACTGCGGGGATCTGCGACTTCGCAATGTGGATACAAAAAAGAGGCACCAGTAATTATTGGTGAGTGCTTAATTCCCGCAAACACGCACATCGTCAGTAATTACTCAGGAGGTCACGAAGTGTATGTTTTAAGGGTTTTACAGACACCCACAAAGCGATTTCGCAAAGCAGCAGTTTTGCACCTCCCGTGGAAGTTAAATCTATGTATAAATTTGTAATTAGTAATTACTAAATTAATATTTTTAAAGCATTCCTTTTATATTTGCCAAATTGAACAAATAAATGTAGATTTTGGATTTCCTATCAAATTAATAAATGGAAAAGAAATTTTATATTACTTTAACACCTTATTAAATATCCATGTTAATCGAAACATTTTCTCCCTTACAGTTATATTGTAAAACCGGCAACTCAACGAGGAGGCCGAGAACCGAGAAGCAATGTTGATCTTACGTTGCGCCATCTAACGCTGTGCATTAGAAACTATTTCGAATCAATATATACATATGAACATCTAAGCAGTATTGAACCGCTTTCGTATCAAGAGTGAGTACATTTTTAGTGTATCTATCAATCCTGAAAATTTAATGATTCTACGACAAAAATTTCGGAAGGTAGAGGGTGTTTCCATGAGAAATGAAACACACTGTATATAAATACTCTCATTATTCGAAGATGTCTAGCTCGAAACTATAAAAATCATGCAGTATGATATAATTTCGAAATATTATAGGAAAGGTGGTACCTATTGAAAAAGTTAAAAATAAATTAAATTCAAGTGAAAATATCAAGTTTGGAGAATAAATGGACGCAGAATGAATGATATAATTAAGTAATCGCAGAGTGCCACTAATTAGAAATTATAAAAATGTTGAATATGGCGGAAACATTTTGGAGGTCATAAGCACTTCTCTAGAACGCGTTAATTTGAGTTGCTTCCGAACTCTGCTTTGCGAAATCACAAGGTTAACATTTTGTGGATATTATTGTCCCCAAAGTGATGTCGCTGGTACTTATATGATAGATAGATAGATAATTTATTCACCATTTAAGTTTTTACACAAAGTAGTACAAAAAACTTATCAGACTAGTCAACATCATACATACATAAGTCCTGCAGAAAATAAAATATTTAAACATTTCAAAAACTTTTTACAGATTTAAAATACAATTCCCAATTTTAAAATACAATTACATTTACAATTCGAACCGTCTTACGGTATTAATATTCTAAAAATTCCTTCATTGAATAATTTTACTTTAAACTCATTGAAACTGATGATATTTCCAAGAATACCAACCACATGGTTGTAACAAATTACACCTGATGGGAGTGTGAATTTTGTCCTACACCAAGTCGTGAGAATGGTAGGCGAAGATCATTTCTTTGACGGGTATCATAATTATAAATCATATTATTTCGTATGAAATTTGAATATTTTTTTTACATTTAGTGATAATAAAAATGGTAGGGTGAGGAGTGATAGTTTGATGAAGATTTGTCGACAGCTTTCATGAGTTTGTGCACCCACCAGGCATCTGATTATTTTTTTCTGCATAATAAAAACCCTATAGGCATGACTTGAGTTTCCCCAATAAGTCAGACCATAAGTTTACGTGGATTGCACTAGTCCGTGATAGGCAAGTTTGAGCACACTCAGGGATACTGTTTTTATTAATTGTCAGAATACAAAGCAAACACTGCTCATAGTCTTGGTAAAATATTATCTACAGCGGTTCCCATGTTAGCTTTTGATCGACTGTGACACCTAAGAATTTAGTTTCAAACACTCTTTTGATAGATATATGATCTATTTTGATCAAAGGGCTATAGTCGTAGCTAAAGTTCTTTGGTAGAAATAACATATACTGTGTTTTAGATGTATTTACTAATAAGCCGTTCTTATGACACCAGTGATGGAATTATTGTGCACAAACGTTAGATTTATTAACAATGTTTCCAAATCATTTTCGGCTATCAGTTGATTCGTATCATCCATAGATTACCTTTTGTTGGGAGAAGTACAAGAATATAATGTCGTTCATGAAAATAACGAAAAATAGGGGACCTAGGATTGATCCTTGTGGAACTCCCATTGTAACTTGCAATGGGTTAGATTTGACGGATTCCGGCATAACTATCTGTGACCGATTTTGCAAATAAGATGCTGCCCAGTCATTGGCTACACCTCTAATACCGCTGCGGTACAGTTTTTCGAGAAGTAAATTGTTGTCGACTGTATCGAATGCTCGACTTAGATCAAAGCACAGTGCAATAGGGATTTTTTTTTGATTCAGATATTTATAGACTTGACAGATTCAGATTAGTCGACCTTTTACTTCTGAAACCATGATGACAATCCGCCATCAGCTGTTTTTTTCAAGGAAGTCTTTCAGGCGTATTTTATATGTGTAGTCAATGACCTTTGCAAACTGTGATTGTAGGCAAATGTTACGATAGTTGCTCACCTCTTTCCTAGATCCTTTGCCTTTAAATATTGGGATTGACAATATATGTAAACTGCCTGAGAAATAAGTTCCTGAGTATTAATGTGCTCCTGAGTTTTTGCATGAATTAAGTGGTATTTAGTTGAATTTAATTGTGAATCTTATATATTCGGATTCATAAGAGTGTATCAATCAAGAAAACGAAAGAATCTCTGACATGAATTGTCGAATTAACTTGATATTGTGCATTACATCAAATTACTCATTGGACTATGCCAAATTGGAGAGATAAAAAAGAAAAGGAAAAAACTATTTGATAACTTTTTTGGTTATTTGTGATAGTTTATTCTCGACAAAACTTCAGTGTATCTTAGTAGGCGACTTCAATCTAAACTACTCTGATGATAGTTTTTATGTTACAAAAATGAAAAACCTCCTCAGCACATATGGTATTTCTCAAATAATCAACGAACCAACTAGAGTTACTAACCACAGCGAAACTCTTATAGATTATGTCTTAACAAACGAGAGTAGATGTCAAGCTCATGTGCACTTATATCCAAATATAACAGATCATTCAACAATCACTGTAAAGTTCAATAACAAGTAAATCAAACAATAAGAAGATATAGAAATTTCAGTGAAAATAATTTGGATCTCATAAAAATCAACTTGATATCATGTGAATGGTCACTGAATTCTACTAATGTTGAAATTCTTTATCAAGAAATATTGAATAATTGTAATGAAGTTATTGATGATATTTCCCCAATACAAAATTGTAGTCATAGCAGTCATTTGCCATGGATTGATAATGAAGTTTACAGCAAAATCAAACATCGTGATCGGGCATACAGAGCGTTCAGAAACTGTCCAAATGCAGATAAACAATATAACTGGGAAACATTCAAGAGAATGAGAAATGATGTTGTAAATGTGTTGAAAATGTGTTGAAAAGGAAAAAATATCAATATTATTTTGAAAAAATCGACAGATACAGAAAAAACTCTAAACAAATGTGGAAAACTTCAGACAACTTCAATAGATACTTTGTAGAAAGCATAAACGAAATAGTTGAGAGTATTGACTATATGGAATCATGGTGCAATAAAAACTATAATATATATAAAACTTTCTCAGAATTCAGATTACTTACATTAACAGACTTACATAAAATTATACTTTCTATGGATAATAAGTGCAGTATTCATGAAATTTTAAACTCCAAAATATTGAAACAAGTTTTTGAGACTATCGGTCATGTTCTATTGCATCAATACCTCTCTTGAAGCTGGTCATATACCTGAAAGACTGAAAAGTAGTAATATTGCCCCGATACCTAAGATTCCCCATACTATTAAAGCGAATGCATTCAGACCAATCAACACTTTACCTCCGATTGAGAAGGTACTTGAAACAGCGGTATATGATCAACTGATTAAATATGTTGAAAAAAACGATATTTTAATAAATAACCAATCGGGATTCCGTAGAAGGCACTCGTGCGAATCATCAGTACAACTTTCCCTAAATAAATTCAAAACAGAACTGGGTAATAATAAGTTTGTTGTAGCTGTGTTCCTTGATCTCAGAAGAGCATTTGAGACCTTTGAATAGATACGGAATAGAGGGGAAAGTGTACAACTGGTTATCTAATTACTTGACCAATAGAAAACAACGTGTTAGAGTGAATGATATATATTCCTGTGAAATTGCAAATAATGTTGGAGTTCCCCAGGGTAGTGTTCTGGGTCCCCTTCTATTCATACTCTATTTAAATGACATGCCATTGTTTGTTGATTCCGAATTTCTGAACTTTTTTGCGGATGATACCCTATTGGCATGCAGTCGTGAGAACTTAGAAATGGCAATAGAAAGAATGAATACTACATTAGCAAGTGTCAACGAATATTTAAAAATGAATAAACTCAAGCTGAATGTATTGAAAACAAAAGCAATGATAATCACTACCAAATATAAATACAGCCAAATAGACCTAAAAAATATTAATCTCAACATTGATGATGAAAAAATTGAAATAGTGAACACAACTAAATATCTGGGATTCCAAATAGATAATACTTTATCATTTGATAATCATTTTAATTATATTCATAAAAAAATTTCAAAGAAATTATTCTTTTTTTCTAGAATTGCCAATAATCTGTCAACTGAGTCAAGAATCACAGTTTATAAGACAATTGTTCAGCCACACTTCGACTACTGTTCCTCTATCCTATATCTCTTCAATCTGAATAAATTGTCCAAACTCCAAAAACTTCAGAATCGTGGTATGAGGATCATTTTGTGAAGTGCGGTAGGGATTCTTCTATTAAGATTATGCTTAATGTTTTAAATTGGCAATCTATTTCCCAAAGACTGTTTTATTTCACCATGATATTGGTATACAAAATATGAACAATTTAGGGCCATGTTATTTCAAACAGTACATTGTCTTCAATCATGACCTTCACCACCACTTCACTCGAAATAATAATAATTTATATATTAATAGAGCACATCACAAAAACACCATGAACTCTTTGATTTTCAAAGGTTCGATCAGTTCAATAAATTACCAAATCTAATTAAAAGTAGCCCATTTCTGAACATTTTCAAAAATGAACTAAAGAAATTTGTTTCAAATGCACAAATATGATATTTATTATTTAACCAACTTTTTAATGTATTTTATTTAATGTGTGTTATATGTTTTATTGTATATTTTTTCAATATGTACCACATGTCTCTTACTTTAACTTTTTTTTTAGCTGATTTGTATATTGGGATATCCTATTTAAATAAAAATCTATCTATCTATCTATTAGTGTTTGCCTCGTGCTGTTCCATCATTGTAAAAACTATTCTTCTTCCAGTGCCGTCCCTCATTAAATTATAAGGGGACTTAAATATGGATGATAATAGGTGTGAAGTGTGCAAACTTGATATTGATACTGACTCAGCAGATTAAGTTTGCTGCGATAGTTGCCGTGCTTATTTTCATTTTAGCTCAGACAAGAGAAAAAACTGCTAGTCTGTATGGAGCACAGAGCAAAAAGCCTTAGCCTTGCAAAACCGCTCAGTTTGATTCCCTAAAAAGTGAAATCGCCAATCTTAAAGATGAAATTGCCGAACTTAAAAACGATAGAGCTGAAACAAATTTGGAGGAAATTTTCAGTGAGGCGAATGAACGCATAGCAAGAGCTAATAATATTATGTTGTATAATGCTGAGGAATCTAAGGCCCCACTTAGTATCGTCAGAATTAATGATGATAAAACTGTATTCTCGGCAGTTTGTGCGAATCTTGATATTACAATCGAGAATATTGTTAAAATTACAATAGTAGGTAAAAAAGGTAATAAACTACGGCCCCTAAAAGTTACCCTAAACAACACTAATGATGTTCATCGCCTTTTACGTGCCAGCTTCAAATTAAAAAACTCTCATTACAAAATTAGTGCCGATCGAACACCCAAACAACAGGAGTATTACAGAAAAGTGAAGTCCGAATATGATCAAGAAATTCAAAATGGTAATAGAAACATACAAATTAGTTTTACAAAAATAACAAAAAAAGTTGACCTGCAAAAAAACTAGTAAGAAATCCCCATTTACTATTAGAATGTGGGTGGCATGAGGACTAAATTATACGAATTAAAACATGCAGTGTTCTCAAGTGTCTAAGACATCATAATCCTCACTGAAAGTTGGCTGAACAGTTCCATAGTGAATACTGAAGTGAGCATACCCGGGTATAATACTTTTCGTAAAGATCGTGACCCCATTGTCACTAATAAAACTAGAGGAGGTGGAGTTCTCATATTTGTGAAAAAAATGTTATCCAGCAGTTTAGGTGCCAGCACCTTTTGATAATGTAGTGGAGCAGCTATATGTTTGAGCAGCTATATGTTTGTATTACTATTGGAACATCAAAGTTCTTGTTCGGTGCCATCTACATACCACCTGGTTCTTCCAATGATATCTACTTACAACACTGCTTAACTTTTGAGCAGCTCTCTGCAGACTGTCCAGATCATCTTTTGTATACATTTGTTGACTTTAATTTACCCCTGGCGTCATGGAACAAACCTTGGGAAGAAGATCTACTAGTTAACTGTCCAGCAGCTGGGCCCATTGGAATTGTCAATGATTTTTTCTCTTTTTTGGGTTTGAAAGAAGTGAATCATCTTCCTAACCCACAAAATATTTTCTTCGGTCTAATTTTCTGTTCTAAATACGATAATCTTAATCTTTTTGAAGCTATTGATATGAAACTTAGTAATGACTTTCAGCCAATGACATACAGAGAGGTATATTTTTGATTTTTAATAATTATCTCGCTCCAATTGATTGGGTTTCTTGTATTTATAATGAAGATATTGATGTAATGATTGAGAAATTCGATAAGATCATATCTAATGCTGTTAATGCATTTGTCCCCAAAAGAGAATTTAAGTCGAGTAATTTTCCTAAATGGTATTCTGCAGAACTGAAGCAAGTTATCATTAACACAAAACAAGCTCATGTTATGTACAAATCCACTCACTCAAATGACGATTACTTGTTATTTTCTCATCTGAGATCCCAGTGTAAATTATTAACTAAACAGTGTTATGAAGCATACATGTTGAAAGTCAATAACTCCATTCTAAGTGAGCCCAAACAATTCTGGAATCATATAAATTCCATAAGAAAGGATCACGGCATTCCCAGTAAAATGTATTTCCAAGGAATTGATAGCGACAGAGACATTGTATATCTCTTTGTTTCTCACTTTTCAACAATACTAACTTAAATCACCAAATATATAATGTCAATAATGGTTGCGTAAATATACCAAATTTAACTTTAACACTTGAAGAAGTATTCACTGAAATGTCCAATTTAAAAGACAAAATTAGTTGCGGTCCAGATGGCATCCCTGCCTTCTTTATCAAAAGATGCATTTATATTCTAAATAAACCATTAACTATGATATTCAACCAACCATTAAATAGTGGTGTTTTTCCAAAGAAATGGAAAGACGCTACATTTTACCAATTTTCAAAAACTATCGTCCAATAACAAAACTGTCTACAATTCCAAAATTATTTGAGTTTTTTATCTCTAGATTTTTAACATGGCATTGCAAGTACTTAATTGCCAATGAACAGCATGGGTTCACAACAGGAAAGTCAACTGTGACTAATCTGTTATTGTATCAGAATGAAATTCTGAGTGCCCTAGAGGCTGGTAATCAGGTTGATTCCGTTATATGCAGACTTCTCAAAAGCGTTCGATACCGTAAATCACGAGTTATTCATTCGTAAATTTGAAATACTTGATTTTTCACCATGGTGATTATCTTGGCTGAATAGTTACCTTACTAGAAGAACTCAGTTGGTCAAAATTAAGAACCATCTCTCCAATCCAGTACAAGTTACGTCAGGAGTTCCGCAGGGGTCTCATCTGGGACATTACTGTTCAATTTTTATATAAATGACCTATCATCTTACTTTGATTACTGTAATTGTTTAATATTCGCTGATGACGTAAAAATCTACATTCCTATACAGACTGCAAACGACTGCTTAAAACTCCAACATGATATAAATAAATTACATGAATGGTCTCTCACAAATGTGTAGCCCTAAGTTTTGAAAAATGCTTCATTATATCGTTCACAAAATCACAAGCTCCTTGGATTGGATTATCAATATGGAATGAATGGGTCAATCATGAAACGTGTTGACAAAATAAGGGACTTAGAGTTCAGTTTGATTCTCAATTAACGTATATTCCACACATAAATGCAACTATAAGCAATGCCAACCAAATTCTGGGCCTCATTTTACACAACTCAAGCGAGTTATCAATGAATGCTTTGAAGATTCTTTATAACTCATTAGTGTGTTCTGTACTTCAGTATGCATCTACAGTATGGTTTCCCCACTATCAAGTACATATCAATTCCATTGAAAGGGTTCAGAATAGATTTATGAGACATGTGGCCTACAGACTGAATCTTCAAATAGAGAACTATAATTATGAGACTATTCTAACATTCCTGAATATTCCAACTCTTTACAACCGGAGAATATGAAGTGATCTACTTACTTTATTCAATCTACTAAATAACGAAATCTCATGCCCATACTCGGACCACTTCTTTTTCTTATTTATGCGAATGACTTGATACAATATCTACAGTCTTTCGAAGGTACATTTAGTTGCATAAATGTTCTTGTCACTGATCATAATACATTAGCACTTGCAGAAACAACAGAAACCATATACGAGAGAATAATGAAATGGGCTGATAAAAATCATCTAGCACTAAATATCAGCAAAACAGCATTAGTAAAATTCTCAATGCATAACACCACTGAAACTCTCAAAATATATGAAGATAGCCAACTAGAGGTGACATCCAACCCAGAAACAAAAATGCTAGGTCTAATTCTAGATCATAAGCTCACTTGGAGTCCTCATATAGATTCATTATGTGATAAACTACGAAAGAACTGTTATGCACTGAGATTTATGTCGAATCATTGTGGAATAGAGGTTCTGCTGAATCTGTATTATGCAACTATTGGCTGTCACTTGCGCTATGGAATCTTGAATTGGGGTATGAGCTCGTCTGCTGAAAGAGTATTCATTTTGCAAAGGCTCAGAAAATTTAATTTAGGATGACGACAGACATGCAGAAACGCATTCAGAGAGCTGGAAATACTCACAGTTGCTGGTCTGTATATAATATGTCTCTACGTTTATAAGAATAGAGAAAAATTTATGGCAAACCAACAAGACCATCCATATGCAACTAGAGCTAGAGGTTTGCTGATACCGAACCCCCACCGAACCTCTCTCTATCTCATCTATCTGTATCTCGGACCCAAACTATATAACAAGCTAGATGTTTCTATCAAGGACTCAATGAATATCTCTATATTCAAAAGACAATAAGAAAAATATCTCATAGAAAGAAATTGCTACACCGTTGACGAGTTTTAATAACTTCTCTCGATAAACTATTGTTAATTATCTTTATATGTCCTGATTAGTATCTGTCATGTTTTGTTGTTTTATATCAATTTTTTATTCATACACAGACGTCTTCCTTGTTACTGTATGTAAATGTTTCTTGTAATGCTTTCATACTGTTTAACAAGTGAAATAAATATTATTATTATTATTATTATTGAACTTCAGAATACCATCTAGAATAACTCGTAATACTGATCTATTCAAACTACCTTTTCATAACACAAACTATGGGCTTAACAACTCATTAACACGATTAATGAGACTAGGTAATGATCATTGTAATGTATCCAAACACAAATTCAAAAACGATCTCACTAAAGAGAACAATATGAACTACTAATGTTACAGTCATATATTTTATTTCATGTACTTATCTTATATGTATTATTCTACTACTTTTACTATGTTATATGCTTTATTTCACTATTTTCAATACTACTATGTTACTATCTTATTTTAATATTCTATCTTTCTTCTAACTTTAAATTTAATACTTTTAATCTGTTGAATAAGTGAATCTATTGTAAAAATGGGGTAACCCGTACATAAGTATAAATAAATAATTTCAAGTCTTCAGGGTACTCCCCTTCACAAAATGATAGATTAATGACATGAGGAAGTGGAAAGCAAATTATATCACTGACTACTTTCACAGCTTTAGAATGTATTTCATCAATACCTGGAGCAGGTTTCTGCGTTGTTTTAATAATTATGTTTTTTATTTCGTTTGGTGTGGTTTCATACAAGAATACTGAAGAATCTGAGCATGGTGCCAGTACAATATCATTCACATCAGGTTTCATATTTTCAACTTTCATAAAAAAAACACTGAAATAGTTGGCAATTTCAGTTTTATCTGCGATTCTTTTATCATTTTCAATTAATTCTGAAGGAAACTTGAAAGAAGAGTCATTTTTTGTTTCATTGATAATCTTCCAGCTTTCTTTAGATATATTTTCAGCACTATTTAATCTTTTATTATTATTTTCTGAGATTCGATATTTCCTTTATATAATGTTTTCAGTTGACCATATCTCTCCTTAATATTATTATTTGTAGATTTTACTAATTTAGACATATCGCAAAGCATTTGGTGTAATTCTTCATTTTCCTGGTGGGACAAGTGGTATTCCAATGAAATTTATTTGCTCTGAATATTTCTCACTATTCCTCTGACATTAGCCTATCCCTGAAAGTTAACAAGTTGATGTCTGAGTAATCACGCATAAATATGTTTTTTTCTACTTTTTTTTCCGGTAATTAGAGTTGAAAGTCAAACATTTGAAAAGTATGATCAGAAAGGTGCGAGCTTTCAATGAGCAGTATGGATGTTGATGTTGTATTTGTGATATGTGTAGGAGATTCAATATGATTTTTCATGCCAAACTCATTGAATATATCATTGATATTTTTCGTTTCTCTGCTATCAACTAAGGTGTTAACATTTATATCTCCACAAACAATATAGTAATAACTAGATTGGTAAATCTCGCACATTACTTCATACAGTTCATTACAAATAAGTTAACATTACTATTAGGAGTCCTGTGTTAAAGAAATAGACACATACAAAAAGAAAGCAGATAATAAGTGTTTCAAAATTGGATTAAATATTGAATTTAAAGAGGATGCCTATTCTAGGCATTCTAGTATTTCTTGGCCCCGAGGAGTGGCTGTGTATAAATTTGACTTCAAAAAGAAGAAAAATATAAGAATATAATCAATAAAACCGATGAAATGGTACATTTCCCAATGGCACAGCAAGCCCAAAATTGTATGTAAAGAATAGCAAAAGATCAAGAAAAGAAAAAATATCCATCTTTCATCAGAATATTCAGTGTTTGAAAAATAAGTAATCAGGATGTGAAATCTACCTCAAAACGTTAAATGAACTGCCGAAAGTAGTCTGCTTTACAGAGCATTGGTATCGCATGGATGAAGTGAAAACTAGACAACTTGAGGGATACCACATAGCTTCCTCATACTCAAGAGAAAGGAAAATCCATGGAGGCTCCTGTATTTTTGTAAACAAGAAAATGCAATTAACTGAAATAGAAGACATCAAATAATTCTAATTATGTCAACCGTCAGTGGAGGAACATATCTAAGTTTCTGCCGTTGTCAGTAAGCTTAATAGTATAGTAGCATAGTAGACCTCCAACAGGTGATATCAATATATTTTTTGAAATTTTGTCGGACATCTTAAACTACTGTATAAAAAAGTACATGCAGAAAAACAAAGTTTGCGAAGACTTCTTAACTCTGCTACTAGGCTTCAATTTGTTTCAAACAATATTTGATCCCACGAGAGTAACTAAAACCTCAGCAACTCTAATCGATAATATTTATGTAAATCATGAAGATGGCTTTGAAACAATAGTTGTGTCAACCTCATTATCTGACCATCAAGGGCAAACTATACTGTTTGATAGGCTATGCGAAGAAAAAATAGAAAATTCTCAGAAAGCAAGAATATTTTCTAAAAACAAACTAAATGATTTAAAAATCAAAATTCAAAATCAAAATTAGGACAATTTGGAAACTGACCCAAATATAGCTTATAACAAATTTGAAAACTGATCTTTCCCTTAACAACCGTTAAATATCACGAAAAAACCTCAAGGCACTGGATTACTGAAGGTATCAAAATCTCATCAAATACAAAACGTAAACTTTTCATAAGTATGTTATAAGGGCGAGTATCAAAAGAGTTCTATAGCACATATACAAATATATTGAAAAAAGTTATTAAAGCAGCAAAACAAAATGCAAATCATATATTGAAAGCGCTCAAAATAAAAATAAAGCGTTTTGGAATCTAGTCAAAAAGTGCACAGGTAAAACACCAAAAAAATTAGTTTCAATCATTGAATTCGCAAATGGAAACAAAGCCAAAACAATCCTAGATAAAGCAAATGAAAATTTCATTAATCAATGTTAAACAACAAATAACTTACAGGAAAAACAAAATATAAGCATGCCAAATTCACTGTTCTTGAAACCATGCGACTCCAACAAAATATATGATGTGATTACCGCAATAAAAAACAAAAAATCAGTAGGAGACGATGAGATACCTATTAAAGTATTAACATATGTAGCTGAGATGATTTGTCATCCTCTCAGCTACATAATAAACCTGAAGTTTATCAAAGGAATTTTCCCAGATAAGTTGAAGATTGCTGCAATCAAAGCTAATTATAAAAAAGGAGATAAAACAAATTGGCAGAACTATCGTCCAATAGCTCTCTTATCAAATATCAGTAAGGTTTTGAAAAAATAATATATTCAAGAATTGTAACATTTGTCGATAGTCAAAAACTGATTTTATATTCCCAAAATGGTTTCAGAAAAGGTAAATCTACTACACTTGCTTTATATAATGTCCTTACTACGATTTTGAACTCGTTGAACAAAAATGAAACTATAGCAGTATGTATAGATCTTTCTAAGGTCTTCGATAGGGTTGACACTACACTTTTGAAAAAACTAGAATATTTCTGAATAAGAGGAGTTTCCTTGGAATTAATACGCTCTTACATAACCAATAGATTTCAATATCTAACAGAAAGAGATCGAAAAGGCAAACTGTTTAAATCTGATAAGAAAAAAAATCAAAGTGGGTGTTCCACAAGGCTCTATACTTGCGCCACTAATGTTTATTTTATATATCAATAATTTGCCTCATATAGTTGACCAAAAAATTGTTCAATTTGCGGTTGACACTTCTTTAATATTCAGCGACATATCTGGACATGATATAAAAAACAACATATCGAATTCTCTAAATATACAAAAAAATTGGTTTGAAATGAATAATGTGCAAATGAATATTAACAAAACTCAACTCATGAAGTTTTCTTATACGCAACAGAATGACACATTTTCACTACTCCATGATGGAGATGAGATTACAGCTGCTCCTACCGTAAAATTATTAGAAATTACAATAGACTCTAGATTGGATTGGAAAAAAACACATTAACCACCTAGCACGAAATATGGCAAGCTATTGCTATGCACTTAAGGTATTGGCTCAGTCAGTAAACATAGAGGCTGCATTAATTGCGTATCATGCATACATCCAATCTCGTGTTAGATATGGAATTATATTTTGGGCTAATTCTACATATGCCCACAGAATTTTGGTAATCCAAAAAATATTTTGAGGAATATACTGAGTATGAAACAAACCGATAGCTGCAGAACTATATTTTCGAAATTAAATGTACTTACTCTTGTGGGACTGTATATATGAAGCAGTAATTTTTGTCAAGGAAAATAATGAACTCTTCAAAACACTAGAACATGAGTACAGGAATTCCAGTTATAAAAATTTTCAATCACTTGTCCGATAATCTTAAAAAAATGCAATAAATAAAATGAAGCACATCTTAAGCAGTTATAATACAAAAGGCTTACTATAAACTGGAGGAATATTTTGGAGATAGTCCTATATAATTTTAGTATTTTCAATATATATATGTGTAATATGTGATAATTTTATAAAATGTTATGTACCATAGGTATAAAATACCTTTTAATGTGTAATTCTAGTTCATAAGCTTTTAGATTTCCTCTTCTTTCATCTATAATTCTTATTCATATTATTGACATGTTCCACACCCATTTGGGTATTATGTATTGTACACATGAACGAATAAAGAAAGATAATGATAAGATGTACTATGAAATGATGATACGAGATAATATATTGAATTCCCTGTGACTTCGCTGGTTGACTGGGATATTAATCAGAAGAGTTTCAACCACTCCTAATCGCACAATCGTACACACAATACAATTTGAGAGTTATAAAAACAATGTGAATCTCAAAAAAGAAACTATAGTAAATGCTGAGCTAATTGACAAGAATAAATGCCCTGAAGTAAGTTCATATGTGGCTAAAAGATTTACTTTCATTATTAGAGATATATTATTGAACAATTCTGACTTCGCAGAGTATTTCAGTAACAAAATACCAACTCACCCTTTTGAAAGTTCATGAGAAAAGTTTGGTCCAATTTCTGTTCCCATTATATTGGGTTTTTCCTGACATATTCCAGGTTTGACATCTTCATATATGAGATCAATATGATCCTCAGTTTTGAGTGTCTCCGTTTCCAACCCAGCATTATTTGTCAACAAATCGATAAAGTCAGAGTGTTCCTCATTTTCAATCTTTAATATGACTCCATTGGTAAAATGCATGACTTTGGGTTTTGCCGATCCACCACAAAGATCAGTGTTTTCCCAGAGATCTAAAATTCAAGTTGGCTCTTAAATATTTTTTTTCGTTTGTCCATCATTAAAGCAAACAATCAAAACTTTAGAGTCCTGCAAGTATGCTCCTCTCTGTCAAGGCTCCCAAACAACTAACCTTGAAAATTCACACACAAGTTGTTCTAGAAACTTACCAATCAAATGTTTTTTTTTTTCAAAATATACACTTAAAGATGTTAAAAACACCTACAACCTTTTTTTTCTGTAATACAAGACATAAATCTGTAACATATCAATAGCCAGCTATAATTTCATTATAATGAAAAACTCTTATTCCTCAAGACAACTGACTACAAATACCTATACAAGGTGTATGTTGGTCTAATATCCATAAAAAAACAACTTCTTCCCTGGCTAATGCCTCGACGGACGTTGGATTATATCCGATGGATGATAGTGCAAAGTTCTTCGAGGTTACTTTGCAAATGTTTGTTGCGAAATGGGCAACATCCCTTGAGGCATTAGCCAGAGTAGTTGTTTTTCAATGGATATTCAACCAACATACATAGAAAGTTTTAAGTTTATTTCTTCATGTTTGTGACTAGGATGTCAACTTGGGTATATATTGGCAGGCATTCGATATTTCCTAAAGGTTACTCACTAGTTGGAGAATACTTTGATTCTTTGAAGACCTCAGCTTCAACACCGTTTCTCTGCATAACCTCAATTTCGTTTGAATCTGGATCATAAAATTGTTTGCTCTCATGCTGCTCCAAACACTCATTTGATAGCCCATATCCACTAAATAGTTTGAATTCAGTGGTCTCTTCCTTTATTTCTCTTTTTAATAAATCATTAATGTCAACAAAGTGAGTCCCACTTGCGATTTGTTCTGTTTCACCTTCCTCAATATGTATTACTGAAGATTCTGCATTACATTTGTAGTCTTCTGAAGCCATTATGGACTATCTCCTATCTCTTGAGGACGTAAAGAAGCAAAGAGGGTTAATGCACAAAACACATACACATGTGTATGTGTTTTGTGGGTTAATGTTTGCTTGCGTGACGGTGAACTGTGAAGCAGGAAGCAGGGTTACCGTCAACCGTCATAGACAAGAGTTCTATACTGAGGTGCGTTCGATTATCAACTCCATCGAGTATAATTTACTAAATAGCGTTCGAAAATCGTAAAGTTGTGTATATTTTACTATAAGACTGTCGTTCGAAAAGACCCGAGTTTTCGCTACCGAGTTAACTCTCGTAACTCTACAAAATAATAATAATAATAATAATATTTATTGTCGTCATAGGATCCAATTGGACATTGACATGGTCAGTTTCAATATAAAATTAAATTAAAATACAATGCAATAAAATATGTTAAGTACAGATGCTCAATATCAAGTCATGACAATTTCAACATAATATAAACATTCTTGTTTGTAATTAAAATTAAATAAATAAGGTAAGTTAAAAGCCTCTATAACACGTCATTAGAGGGTACCCTCAACACATACATTATTGAGTGGAGTTAAGAAATTATTATATGAAAAGGGACACATAACACATACATTCAAACATAAAAACATTTTAAAAATCAGGTGAGGTTGAGATACTCTTGAACAGAATAGAAGCAGTGCTCCAGTAAGTATTCCTTAACTTTATATTTAAATGAATTTATACAATTAATTGATTTGAGGTCTCTAGGTAGGGAATTGAAGACTTTTATTCCTTTATATTCTGCCCCCCTTTCAAATGATGCTGAAT
The DNA here is from genome assembly GCA_018342105.1 of Gonioctena quinquepunctata. Classification (NCBI taxonomy): domain Eukaryota; kingdom Metazoa; phylum Arthropoda; class Insecta; order Coleoptera; family Chrysomelidae; genus Gonioctena; species Gonioctena quinquepunctata. Next base: position 7,126 of record JAFIRS010006582.1, on the reverse strand, counting down.
TGTGCATTGGAATTCTCAAATTATTGGAGGAACGTAGTACCCTATCGCTGGAAATATATCCATCCACATTCCTCATAAATAAATTTGAGTTACTTTTTACAAAAATAAGTAGCCTATATATGTAGAGAGAGGGAAGTGGTAGTACACCAAGTTCTTTAAAAAGCGGTCTGCAGGGTTCCAAAAAGTGTGTTTTTAGCATACACCTTATAACACGCTTCTGTGCCAAAAGACTCTATCAGCGAGATTGGATCCTCCCAAAATATCAGGCCATATGTTAGGATTGACTGGGCATGAGCAAAGTAGTATATTTTCAATACCGTGATGTCCACAGAGTCAATTAATTTACGTATGGCATAACACATTTTGTTCAGCTTTTTTACAGTATGGGAGATATGGTTGCCAAAAGATAGGTTACTATCAATTTCAACACCAAGGAATTTAGTGTCGGAACGCACTGGAACTGATTTTTTCCCGAGTTTTATTAAAACATTACTGTCTGTTTCTAAGCGTTTGCTAAACTGCAATGACACTGTTTTTTTGTATTCAAGCATAGATTGTTCTTGTCACACCAGGTCAACATTTCCTGTGTCACTTTCGTTGTCTTTTTGGAGAGGTTTTCGAGATTTTTTCCCATGACTAAACATGATGTGTCATCGGCATATTGGAAAACAGCTGGAGTTGATAAGCAGTCAGGTAGGTCATTTACATACATTATGAATAGTAGGGGTCCAAGGATAGATCCTTGAGGAACACCAGTGTTGATATTTCTAATAGGGGAGTTGAATACTTGAATTCTACCGTCGATTTCAAACCGTAATGTAACTTGTTGGGTTCTTCCCGTCAGGAAAGATTTGAAAAGCTGCAGAGGTATACCTCTGATGCCAAGGCATTCGAGTTTTTTTAAAAGAATATCATGATCCAGTGAATCAAAAGCCCTTGAGAGATCGAAGTATATACCAGCTAAGAGCTCTCCTTTATCAATATGATCCACTAAGTATTTGAGTGAATGGTAAATGGCCTTTTCTGATGACTCTCCTGGTAGAAATCCGTGTTGACACGAGTTGAGAACGTCGTGTTCTTTCAGAAAATCAAGTAGTCTTATATATATATATATCAGTCTCTCAAGGACCTTTGAGAACACTGGCAACAGTGATATAGGTCTGTAGTTTGAGAAGTCATTTTTTGGACCATTTTTATAAACTGGGGTAATTTTAGCATGTTTTAGCTCGTCTGGAAAGGTACCAGTTGAAAAACATATATTGGCCAGTTTTGCAAGTGGTTCTGAAATATCCTGTACAACAACAAATAGCTGGGTTTATTTAACTCCACAAAATTGACACAACTCTGGGGGACGGAAAACCTCTTTATGCTGTGTCTCACACTCTCACAGCCAACCCAAGATTGAGATTATTTATGTGAAAGTGTTTAATAATGTTCACTGATAATAGTTGTAATCTTGGAGATACATATGGTCTGCCAAGTTCATACTGTCCCACTCGAATTCTTAACCTAGGACCTATTTTTAATAAAGCTGCTTCGAAAGCATCACATGACATTCGAATCTACCATTGTCATCCCCTACTATAAATACTAACATTTAATTTACAATCGGCGAACAAGATTCTAGAAGAGTTATTTGCTATTGTCAACAATATTTTCCTCCGGTTTTCATCAACTTTTACTGTTTTTGTCATTTTTCGTTTTTTTAAACAATATTTCCGATGTCAGAACCTTCTGTCACTCGGACCTTGTGAACAACTCCAAATAAATTCCGCACCGTTCGAATATTACATGAATAGTACTCAACTCCAGAGTAAATTTAAGAAACCTTCAAAAACTTTACTCTACTCTAGGAGTCTATAATCGAACGCACCTCTGATACTGATAGTCAGAGTTGTTCCGGAGCCATTTTAAATTGTGCTCAAATTGGCCACAAAATAGTGCTCGATTGTGCTCCTGCTTCTGCGTATGCGCATTATTCAAACTGGATTGTTTGAAATTACAGACACAAGATGTCGCCACTCATGTCCCTTTTCCAGTTTTTATAAATTATAGAGGATACGTGATTTTTCATTCCACTGGGCTAGTTACCTGTCCATTTTATAAGTTATCTATAATCTTATTGTGGATTTAAGAAGTAGTTTCAAGTATTTCAATGAATAATTGAATATGGCCAATGGGTTTCTTTCCAAAATTCACTGCTTGAAAGTTTTGTTCTGACATATCACTTCTTGTCTCTAATATTCGGATATAACTAATATAAAAGTATACTGAGCGATAAAAATAAAAAAATCATCAAATTTTAAATATATGCCAATGAAATTGTCATTATTGTCAATGTCATTTCAAAATTCCATACGTATCCCTCTCTATAATGGTTTATGCCATGCCACATGTCACGTTTAATGCCCTATCTCCTACCTGTCATCGACAAAAATGACAGGTACTTCTTCTCTTGTTGTTCCTAATTCTTCTTCCCTAAAATGACTCAAGCCATTTTAATGAAATAGTGCTCTTTTTGGCAAATTTTCCAATTGTGCGTGCTCGGTGCTCGCTTGAATCAAATAGTGCTGCATTTGGCACAATTGTGCTGCATATAACAGCACTGCTGATAGTTACCGTTTTCTACCTACCCAAAAGGCATTTTCGGAAACCTACTCGGGTTGACACGATCCCTAACCTGCACGTTCGTTTTCCTAATCCGAGTTAACTACGCGCGTTCGCAAACTTTGGTGTTGCTTACTCGATCACTGACTCAGGTTCGTCTAGCAGAACCCTATTCAAAAGCAGGGTCGTCAGAACGCTACGTGCATTAGAGAGTTTGCGGAAGGGGGTTTTACGAAATGCTTATAGACAAATTATACACTCTAGAAATTGTAATTTATCTTGGTGTTTGAGCATGGAGGGTTTACCTTAGGCTTAAAAATATGAAAAGAACTAAAGACCGTAACCTCAAAATTCAATTTGCGAGAAAAAGAAGGAATGGCTAACTCGACTTTCAACAATTTATGTACACTGATTATTTTCAAGGAGGACGATGATGTAATCGAAAATTATCTTCTCTACAAATTAATCCAGCAAGAATTAACTGAAAAAGAATGCCTGTATAATCGTGTCGCCTTTAATTTATATAATATACCAGAAAATAATTTCAAATATATGTTTCGTTTCGACAGAATACATTTACAAGCTTTTCAACGCTCTGCAACTTCCACGTAGATTTGAAACCTTTGATAGCCATGTTATTGGGGGTAACCAAATTATTCATTTTAAGTATATGTGAATTCTAATTGATGTTTGTTTCAGGAGTTGAAGGGTTGTGTCTTTTACTTAGGCGCTTTGCATATCCAAGTAGATTATGGGATATGCAAAACAAGTTTGGATTGCAATACTCATCAATCAGTAAACTCTTTAAATATATTTGCAATTTCATTTATATGAAATGGGGCAAATTATTACTGAATTTCAGTGAAAATAACTAATCACAAACAGCTTTCATCTGTCATGTGATTTATAAGTGAGTGTTTTTGATTGGACCCACTATTTTCAGAAATAGTGTATGGGAAACAGGTTTTCCTTACGTTCATACTTACTACGTTATACTTATAAGACTGATGTCAAAATCATAAGCATAACATGAGGTTTTATAAGCGAAAAACCCCCCATGCGCAAACTCTCTATTTTCTCACGGAAAATTATGAAAGCTTATTTCAGTACAACGTTCGTCTACCTAATGCGAGTTAACTACGCGCGTTCGCAAACTTTGGTGTTGCTTACTCGATCACTGACACTGACTCAGGTTAGTCTAGCATAACCCTATTCAAAAGCAGGGTCGTCAGAGTCGCTACAGACACCGCATGCGCATTACGAAAAGTTCAAAAAATATTTAAATTTATGAGGAAAAGGAAAATTGCAACATTTCAAACATTAACGGTGTTAGCTTTTGATTATGTTTTTTATGAAGACGCTGAGATGTGTGTGTTATCTTCCAGTAAGACAAAAACGAGTTTGCATTCAGAATTATGAAGCAGTAATTTTACGCTATTCCGTGGAAGGTAAAATAAGAGTGATGTTACCTTCGCAAATTCTTCATTCAAAATTTTATTTCATAGATTTCCAGAGTCATTTTCGATCAGAAAGAACTGTTAGAAAAGTTGAAGTTAGTTTATGTTTTATGTTATGTCTTGTGTCAGAACCAGAACAAATAAGAACAAGCTCAACATCTCAACCTGATACGTTCGTGAACTATAGTATCGGGGTAAGTGATCAGAGTGATCCGTTACGTGATCTATTGGGATCGAGTTGGTGAACCAGAGTAAGTTTCCGAAAATGCCTGTAGAGAGTAAACGTTATCTGAGTAGGAGGTACTATTAAGCTCTAGCCAATCGGGATCTTGTAGCATTAACCCGTCATAGTGGCATACATGGACATGTGAATAGGTGGCCCAAGTAACATACAGAGTGGTCCAATATACATTCAAGAGCCTGTAACTCTCAGATACCAGAATGCGGCGTGCACTAGTCCGCCACTGTCCAGAGAGAATGGTTGCCATGACATGTCCATATACGTCACTATGACTCACAAATGATCTTTCGTCTCTTTCTAATAATCTCACCATTGTCTCATGGGGAATAGACTCTCCTACTCAGATAACGTTTACTCTCTTTGTTTTCTACCAACATTCGACTCACTCACAGACTATCAAAATAAAAATCTACTATTCCATTCCAGATCAGCTTCCTATCGGCGTTATACTCCAGCACTCCCCCTCTTATGTAATCATTACTTATTACATGATCAGGGCTTCGTCCTTTGAACACAGTGGTCTTGCTCGAGGCAATCCTGTGTTTTAAATGCTTTTTATTTCGCTCACAGTTACTGTTTCTGCAATGCACGTTATTTGAAACGGCGGACATTCACACACATAAATGACTATTTTTGCAATGTACGTTATATCGAACGGCGGACTCTCCCAGCGTAACTGACTCTTGTCACCCAGATGGCATCCACGTGCCATCATTGAGAACAGCTCTCCTCTTACGTCTGCTCTCTGCCACGTCGGAACCGGAAGTCCCAATATCTACTAAATACCACCAATAATTCTACTTAAAAAAATCTACCGCTACAGAAAATTTATGAAATTCAATTTCAGTCTATGATTGTTTTCTGCAAGTTATAACCGCTAGATGGAGCATTAATTTTGAGGAATGTATTTAAATAACGATAAATCAATTTATCGTTGACCATAACATAATACGTAGTGTAAGGTGAATAAAAAGTTTTGAGTTCTGTACGAACCACCCTTGCAACGAAAACGAGACAAATAATGAAACCAAAATATTTAATCTTTAAAGGTCTGTGAAAACCAACTCTTAAAACAAAACGAACTTTGTTCATATTTTCTTTTCATTACACCAGAATTCAATCACACTAACAAAGCTATATATTCACTTTTATTTCTATTACGCTCTATTGAAGTTCGAGTTTTTTGGCTTCTAGTCCAAATCGTTTGGTTTGTTTATTTAATCCGTATTGCACTCAAATACACCATCACAACACTATCTATTGGATATTGAACTCATTTCAGTCCAAATTATCGCCATCCGACAAACACTTTTTTCAAGTAAGTTCAAGTATTTCTCCAACCATAGTGTCACTCTACACATCTAGAATCTTGTGAATGTGCGATGAAATATTGGGAAGACTGGGTCGTGAAAATCTACTGAAATCTACTAAAATTACTCAATCCACTAAAATTCTACAGCACACCCCTATTTCTCTTGAAAATCTACCAATTTAGTAGGCAATCTACCAAAAACGATAACCCTGCGGTGAAGCCAAAACTAGAAGTATAAGATACAAGAACTTAGCTACAGAACACGTGTTCTGTGACTCAGCCAAAGAGTAGAATCTTTGACTCAGCTCTTTTTTCTTTCTAGTACTTTTTAAGCTCGGTTACATAAGACCATTACTCAGTTCCGATCCGACAATTTTACTTATCGGATTCTTCTTGCGTGGAATGAGGTTGCGATTTTCCGAATTTTCAAAGATCACAGGCTTGCCTGTTAATCTAATCAGTCTATTGAATATGTGGGTAATTACGCCTACACTAACAGTGGAGATGGGACAGGTTCGTTCACTAGTAGGTCAAGTATCAAGATGTTCAATGGGGACCAGATAGATTGAGAACACCCAATAGATTATATACAACAAAAATAATATATCAATTTATGTTGGACAAATATCGATTACATTTAATTTACCTTTTTTTTATCCAAAAGAAGGATTATACATAAGGTACTTATATAAATCTTTATTTATCAGATACACAAACTAAGAACTGTGAACACAACACTCACGACTAAAAAACAAAATACACACGTTAGATACGACCTTCACGAAACAGAAATTTAAACCAGTTTTGGGCGCATACAAGCCGCGTCACGAGAGCTCAAGCGTAGCGTGATTGGTATGTGGGCCACGATGGCCAGTTAACTTCGTTAATACAAATAATCAAAATAATGATATTGTGTAACGAATTTTTCGTTACTTCCTTATACATAACTAATTTCTCATAACGTTTCCGATTATCTTTACGGTGGAACGGGTCAGTAGTCACTGCTCAGGTCGTGAAGAGTGCGCCTTTGTTCTTTGTTGTCGTCTCGTGAAAATGGTATCGTGACAGTTGTATTCATGTCGTCAAGCTGTGTTTTTTTCCAAGTGTTTTTCAATAGAGAAAAACCAAGAACAGTTTGTGAAAAAAACCCAGGTAGAATTGGTGATTTGTTCGAACCGAGAGGATAATCGATCTCTTTCTTGATTTGAACGTCGAGATAGGCAGGTGGACTGAGTAAATTGATTTTGGTACGTACGATCTATAAGTTAAATAAGTTTCACTGCTGGAGTTTAGTTGAGTAATATTATTCTCCTTATCTTTCAATTAATGTTGTAGCTGATTAGCATTTTCTTCTTTTTCCTTATGCTTGTAATATTAGAATTCTTGGATATACCGCATGGTAATTTTTGAAGGTTAAAGATAGATATTTCGGCCATTTTGACAAATCATTCATGTACATATTGTGGCTAACGTAAATATTTTTATTTAAATATTAGGTAATTGTAATTT